>NW_019280396.1:0-64336 GCF_000648695.1 Onthophagus taurus
TAAGTTGAAAACTCATTAAAGAAAAGAATAAATGACAATCCAATAGTTAAACTATTGTAGCTACAGATCCAATAATACCAAGAAGGTGAAATTAGATTTATTAGAAAGCCCAATTCTTATAGAGTATTCGTGATAAATCATATTCCTATAAAAGTATTGGTTAAAAAGATATGATTTGTTTATAACAACACTAAAAATAATTCTATCATATTTTAGTCAAGTCTTCAAAAATTTATAACTTTAGACGTAATCAAAATGAAGCAACCAAGTTATATTCAATTTAAAGCTTAATTTTTGTAGAGTATTTATGGTGAAATTCATTTCTCTAATATCAACATTTTAGAATACACAATATAAAATAAGTTGAAAATTCTTTCAAGAAAAGAATTAATGACAACCATATTTTTAAACCATTCTAGCTATGGTTCTAAGAATAGCAAGAAGATGAAATTAGTTTTATTTGGAATCTCATTTCTTATAGAATATTCATGGTAACTCCTATTTCTATAAAATAAATTATTAAGAAAATACGATTTGTTTATTATAAAACAAATCGCTAAAAACAATTCTAGGATATTTTAACCAAGTTTTCAAAGATTTATAACTTTAGGTGGGATCATGAGGAAGCAATAAGTTTATATTCAATTTAAAGCTTAATTTTTGTAGAGTATTTATGGTGAAATTCATTTCTTTAATATCAACATTTAGAAAACACAATATAAAATAAGTTGAAAATTCTTTCAAGAGAAGAATTAATCTTCAAACCATTCTAGCTATGGTTCTGAGAATAGCAAGAAGATGAAATTAGTTTTATTTAAAATCTTATTTCTATAAAATAAATTATTAAGAAGATACGATTTGTTTTATAATAACACTAAAAGCAATTCTAGGATATTTTAACCAAGTTTTCACAGATTTATAACTTTAGGTGGGATCATGAGGAAGCAATAAGTTTATATTCAATTTGAAGCTTAATTTTTGTAGAGTATTTATGGTGAAATTCATTTCTCTAATATCAACATTTTAGAATACACAATATAAAATAAGTTGAAAATTCATTCAAGAAAAGAGTAAATGACAACCTAATTTTTAAACCATTCTAGCTATGGTTCTAATAATACGAAGAAGGTGAAATTAGTTTTATTTGAAATCTCATTTCTTATAGAATATTCATTGTAAATCCTATTACTATAAAATAAATTATTAAGAAGATACGATTTATTTTATAATAACACTAAAAGCAATTCTAGGATATTTTAACCAAGTTTTCAAACATTTATAACTTTAGATGGGATCATGAGGATGCAATAAGTTTATATACAATTTAAAGCTTAATTTTTGTAGAGTATTTGTGGTGAAATTCATTTCTTTAATATTAACACTTTAGAATACACAATATAAAATAAGTTGAAAATTCATTCAAGAAAAGTGTCAATGACAACTCAATTTTTAAACCATTCTAGCTAAGGTTCTAATAATACCATGAAGATGAAATTAGTTTTATTTGAAATCTCATTTCTTATAGAATATTCATGGTAAATCCTATTTCTATAAAATAAATGATTAAGAAAATACGATTTGTTTTATAATAACATTAAAAACAATTCTAGGATATTTTAACCAAGTTTTCAAAGATTTGTAACTTTAGGTGGGATCATGAGGAAGCAATAAGTTTATATTCAATTTAAAGCTTAATTTTTGTANAAAACCAAATGTAAATGCAACAATCTAGCGCTGAATAACAAATAAAACTGGACCAACACTAGCACTAGAACTAACACTAGACCTACATCTAGAAACATTCCGTTTAGCCGTGCCTCTTTTAAAATAGCTGGTAGTTGATAGGTAGTGCTAGTTAGCATAAAATATCACTATGTTACATATTTTTATTGAACTAAAACTGAAACTAAGACTAGACCTAAAACTAGACACATTTGAGTTTACCCGTGTGTCTTCAGATGCTGATTCTTAAACTTTCCAGGTCTAGGTCTAGTGTTAGTTCTAGTTTTAATTGTTATGCAGCACTAGATTGTTGTATATTTTTATTGAACTAAAAGTACAACTAACACTAGACCGAGAACTAGAATCATACTAGTTTGCACTTAGTTCTAGTTTTACACTTGCACTGTCATTAGAACTAACACTATAACTAGAACTAGAATCATTCGGGTTTAGTCGCCTTTAGAGTCGTGCGGCTAAACCCAAATGATTCTAGTTCTAGGTATAGTGTTAGTTCTATATAGTAACAGTGTTAATGTAAAATTAGAACTAACACTATAACTAGAACTAGAATCATTCGGGTTTAGCCGTCTTTAGAGACGTGCGGCTAAACAGAAATGCTTCTAATTCTAGGTCTAATGTTAGTTCTAGTGACAGTGCAAGTGTAAAAGTTTTCAAAGATTTATAACTTTATGTGGGATCATGAGGAAGCAATAAGTTTATATTCAATTTAAAGCTTAATTTTTGTAGAGTATTTATGGTGAAATTCATTTCTTTAATATTAACACTTTAGAATACACAATATAAAATAAGTTGAAAATTCATTCAAAAAAAGAGTAAATGACAACCTAATTTTTAAACCATTGTAGCTATGGTTCTAATAATACGAAGAAGGTGAAATTAGTTTTATTTGAAATCTAATTTCTTATAGAATATTCATGGCAAATCCTATTTCTATAAAATAAATTATTAAGAAGATACGATTTGTTTTATAATAACACTAAAAACAATTCTAGGATATTTTAAACAAGTTCTCAAAGACTTATAACTTTAGGTGGGATCATGAGGAAGCAATAAGTTTATATTCAATTTAAAGCTTAAATTTTGTAGAGTATTTATGGTGAAATTCATTTCTTTAATATCAACACTTTAGAATATACAATATAAAATAAGTTGAAAATTCATTCAAATAAAGAGTAAATGACACAATTTTTAAACCATTCTATCTGTGGTTCTAATAATACTAAGAAGGTGAAATTAGTTTTATTTGAAATCTAATTTCTTATAGAATATTCATGGCAAATCCTATTTCTATAAAATAAATTATTAAGAAGATACGATTTGTTTTATAATAACACTAAAAACAATTCTAGGATATTTTAAACAAGTTCTCAAAGACTTATAACTTTAGGTGGGATCATGAGGAAGCAATAAGTTTATATTCAATTTAAAGCTTAAATTTTGTAGAGTATTTATGGTGAAATTCATTTCTTTAATATCAACACTTTAGAATATACAATATAAAATAAGTTGAAAATTCATTCAAATAAAGAGTAAATGACACAATTTTTAAACCATTCTATCTGTGGTTCTAATAATACTAAGAAGGTGAAATTAGTTTTATTTGAAATCTAATTTCTTATAGAATATTCATGGCAAATCCTATTTCTATAAAATAAATTATTAAGAAGATACGATTTGTTTTATAATAACACTAAAAACAATTCTAGGATATTTTAAACAAGTTCTCAAAGACTTATAACTTTAGGTGGGATCATGAGGAAGCAATAAGTTTATATTCAATTTAAAGCTTAAATTTTGTAGAGTATTTATGGTGAAATTCATTTCTTTAATATCAACACTTTAGAATATACAATATAAAATAAGTTGAAAATTCATTCAAATAAAGAGTAAATGACAAACACAATTTTTAAACCATTCTATCTGTGGTTCTAATAATACCAAGAAGGTGAAATTAGTTTTATTTGAAATCTTATTTCTTATAGAATATTCATGGTAAATCGTATTTCTATAAGCTATAAAAAGTAGCTTTAAAATGAATATATTAAAATTTAGATGAAAATATAAAATAAAAACGTAATTGGTACGAACGTTAATTAATATTCAAACAGTGTAACAGCAGGAAGGAAAAAGCGTAATACGCGACCTTTTCGTACCAAGGTGGTTGGTGCGGATGAATTTAAATATTACAATTAATCACTCTGCTATTAATTAAATCGCACATACATTAGCACGTTAATTAAGTCGGGCCTCTTTTTTAATATTAACCAATTTTCAGTTTTCTTTCCTTCGACTTCTTCTGTTGGCGAATGAGTAAAAATAATACGCGGCTTCCTGCTCGCCCTACATACAACCTAACTGTACATCTTTTGTACCTATCGAGAAACGCCAGGAAACGTACTCGTTCCATGGCCGTGGATTAAGCACGACGAAAGTAGATGCAAACTACATATTCTATTTCTCAAAATGTAATTAAGGATCTTTTTTTTCACCAGTCAGACGTTCATCAATCAACTCCACGCCAGACGAAGAAAGAAGAAAAAAAGATCTCAGAAATAAATAATTTTCCATTTCGAAATATTATTACCCAAACCTAACGGTCGACGCGGTAAATTAAAAAATCATTTCCTATTAAACATCATCCACGGAGAAGACTCGTTGTATTTATTGTGTTGAGACAAAAGAGCATTTTTGATATGCAACGAATTACGAACAAACCTTGAACCATGTCAACTGATGATGGGTGTCTATGCAAGCGAAATCAACGATTTCAATACAGATGAATGATAGACAGCAACAGGACCAGAATTGATTTAGAATCGCATTAAATGTCAAACGACTTTTTCAAAATGAAAAGAAACGCGATGTAGTAGAATGTCGTCATGAAATAACGTCATATTCTAATTATGTAGTAGTAAATCATCGATTGAATCATTATGAAACATAAAAATAATTAAAATTTTATGAAATATATTTTGGATTAAACATAAATATTAATTACGGTATACATATATTAAAAACGGTACTTAATGATATTATATATGCAGTTAGTGGTATTTAATATTTACAACTGTCATAATTCTCGCATTTAATTCGATGAGATTGATTGAGTGGTTAATGTAAATTTAATTCGAGAAATTGATGTACTTATTCGTCAATTATACCTAAACATAGTTATAGAAATTGATACATCCAATCTCTCAATCTTCTTAAAGACAGTTATAATTCGAATTATTTTCTTTTCACGTCGGGGAAAATTCAATTTACATAATATGATATTAAAACATTAAGAAGCTATGTTGGTGGGAGTTAATCGTTATATCGAGGATTAAAATTAGAAGAAGCGAACATAAATAATGCTATAAATAACACGAAGAGAACAGTAACATAAGAAGAGCAATAAATCGCATGGTTTAACGGTCTATACTCGTATAGTGTTGTTATAAAAAAATCGTATCTTCTTAATTTTTACTTTTATAGAAATAACATTTACCATGAATATTTTATAAAAAATGAACTTCCAAATAAAACTAGTTTTATTTTCTTGGTATTATTAGAACCATAGCTAGAATGGTTTAAAAATTGTGTTGTCATTTACGCTTTTCTTGAATGAAATTTCAACTTGTTTTATGTGTATTCTAAAGTGTTGATATTAAAGAAATGAATTTCACCATAAATACTCTACAAAAATTAAGCTTTAAATTGAATATAAACTTATTGCTTCCTCATGATCCCATCTAAAGTTATAAATCTTTGAAAACTTGGTTAAAGTATCCTAGAATTGCTTTTAGTGTTATTATAAAATAAATCGTATCTTCTTAATTATTTATTTTATAGAAATAGAATTTACCATGAATATTCTATAAGAAATGAGATTTCAAATAAAACTAATTTCATCTTCTTGGTATTATTAGAACCTTAGCTAGAATGGTTTAAAAATTCTGTTGTCATTTCCACTTTTCTTGAATGAATTTTCAACCTATTTTATATTGTGTATTCTAAAGTATTAATATTAGAGAAATGAATTTTACCATAAATACTCTACAAAAATGAAGCTATAAATTGAATATACACTTATTGCCTCCTCATAATCCCATTTAAAGTTATAAATCTTTGAAAACTTGGTTAAAATATCCTAGAATTGCTTTTAGTGGTATTATAAAACAAATCGTATCTTCTTAATAATTTATTTTGTAGAAAGAGGTTTTACCATGAATATTCTATAAGAAATGAGATTTCAAATAAAACTAATTTCACCTTCTTGGTATTGTTAGAACTATAGCTAGAATGGTTTAAAAAATGGGTTGTCATCTACTCTTTTCTTAAATGAGTTATCAACTTATTTTATGTGTATTCTAAAGTGTTGATATTAGAGAAATGAATTTTACCATAAATACTCTACAAAAATTAAGTTTTAAATTGAATATTAACTTATTGCTTCCTCATGATCTCACCTAAAGTTATAAATCTTTGGAAACTTGGTTAAAATATCCTAGAATTGCTTTTAGTGTTATTATAAAACAAATCGTATCTTCTTAATAATTTATTTTATAGAAATAAGATTTACCATAAATATTCTATAAGAAATAAGATTTTAAATAAAACTAATTTCATCTTCTTGCTATTCTCAGAACCATAGTTAGAGTGGTTTGAAGATATGATTGTCATTAATTCTTCTCTTTAAAGAATTTTCAACTTATTTTATATTGTGTATTCTAAAGTGTTGATATTAGAAAAATGAATTTCACCATAAATACTCTACAAAAATTAAGCTTTAAATTAAATATAAACTTATTGTTTCCTCGTGATTCCACCTAAAGTTATAAATCTTTGAAAACTTGGTTAAAATATCCCAGAATTGCTTTTAGTGTTATTATAAAACAAATCGCATCTTCTTAATAATTTATTTTATAGAACTAGGGTTTACCATAAATATTCTATAAGAAATGAGATTTCAAATAAAACTAATTTCATCTTCTTGCTATTCTTAGAACCATAGCTAGAATGGTTTAAAAATATGGTTGTCATTAATTCTTTTCTTGAAAGAATTTTCAACTTATTTTATATTGTGTATTCTAAAATGTTGATATTAGAGAAATGAATTTCACCATAAATACTCTACAAAAATTAAGCTTTAAATTGAATATAACTTGGTTGCTTCATTTTGATTACGTCTAAAGTTATAAATTTTTGAAGACTTGACTAAAATATGATAGAATTATTTTTAGTGTTGTTATAAACAAATCATATCTTTTTAACCAATACTTTTATAGGAATATGATTTATCACGAATACTCTATAAGAATTGGGCTTTCTAATAAATCTAATTTCACCTTCTTGGTATTATTGGATCTGTAGCTACAATAGTTTAACTATTGGATTGTCATTTATTCTTTTCTTTAATGAGTTTTCAACTTACTTTATGATGTGTATTCTAAAGTGTTGATATTAGAGAAATAAATTTTACCATAAATACGCTACACAAATTAAGCTTGAAATTGAATATAATCGGGTTGCTTTATCTTGATTATACCTAAAGTTATAGAACATTAACTTCTTAACTAATACTTTTATGGAAATAGGATTTATCACGAATATTATATAAGAACTGGACTTTCAAGTAAATCTAATGTAAGATTGGGTTCTCTTATTTATGAACTAATTTTATATTGTAAATTCTAAATTGAGAACATAAATAACGCAATAAACAACATAAGGAGAACAACAACATAAGGAGAGCAATAAAACGCACGTTTTAACGGTCGATAATGCTCGTCGAATGAATCATGTCAACGTTTTGTAGAGACAATTGAATTAATTTTCGACATGGGCACGTCCGGCCCGTCCACGGGTCGTTTGTTATAGCCGAACGGGTCGGGGAACCCTATATTCCCGTATATATTATTATTCCAGGGTTCCGGATCGGCGCGCACCCATCCAAATAGAAATCTATTAAAACAAAAAACCGTTCATCCTTCTTTAAATTTTTATATTTATATATATTATTTACGTGGAATGGGTTTGAAGCTCCATGGGAATGGTTGATGGTTCGACAGGCTCTGTGTGTGCTGTGATGTGTAAAACGGAAACGAAACGGGGCTCGGCTGCGTTACATTCGTCCCCCTTTTTTTGTTTTAACAACGAAGGGAATTAAGCGGATTAAACAGTAATTGTGTGTACTTGTAAATGTTCATGCAGTTTCAGTGTTAACCTGAAAATACTTTTAACCCCTTAAATCGAATGAAAATGATTTATGAAATATACGATTTAAATGTAGTTGGATTAAATGTAGGGTTGTTATGTTGAGATTATAACACGTTTGATTGCTGTTTTAATTAGAAATAGTGGGGTATGCCAAAAAGGCGGACAGGCTTTCGTTGGCAGCAGCCGTTCGCGTACAGTTGTTGTGTGTCGGTGCCTCGGGCGGCATAAAGGTTGAAGCAAAGGAAATGTTACAAGGTCTTCTAGATATCACGGAGATTGTGTGTGTGTGTACGGTTTTGTAATAGCCTTCTAGGCCCGAACGCTCTCCGCATTCGGCGCGACCATCTTTCCGAAGAACGTTTTTTAATTATTATTCATAATGAGGAGGAAGACGCCGGTCACTCCCCCTAATCATATCGTTTTCGGCAGTAATAAGAACAAGACTTTAAATATTTCATATACAAACATTTCATCGCAATTGCACTCACTAATGGCACTACATCGTGTAACTTTCGCAACGCTTCGTGTATGATGATAAGTAATATGTCTGTATTGAGGACGTTTCAAAACGTTAGCATTATCCTCAACAATGAAAATACGACAAGGTTACTTAAAAATTATTGTTTACGAAATAACCGCCCAAGTATCATCAAACCCACGCGATGGGCACTGCTGAATAGAAAACCACATATCCTTTTTTGGTATACTTTCATATTCATGGGAAAACTTTTTTTTCATTTTCAATCATTTTTATTACAATCACTACATTGTATTTGAATACGTTTAAAGAACAATAGTATTGCAAATAAGAAGCAAGGTCAACTCAAACCGCGATCTTAACGTTACCCATTTTCGTTTCAGGTTAAAATATGGTTTCAAAACCGAAGAAGTAAATATAAGAAAATGATGAAAGCGGCGCAAGTAACAGGTAGCACGAATAATAATGGAACACCCGGAAATCATTCTGCACTATTAGGGGGAAATGTTAATTTGCCATCTACTAGTCCAGGACCTCAAGGACAAAATATGATGCAAGGTAAAAAGATTTTCTTTTTAAATATTTAACTAGATTGAAAAAGATTTTCCCATAATAAAAATCAACCAAGTAATTTCGCAACGAGCAACCTTAACACAGAAACGCCTTTGAAAAAAAAAGCGAAAGAAAAGCAGATAATCGACGTTCGCGCGCGTTCACGTACTACACAGGTACGTTTTTTCCTTCAATGGTAGCGATTCTTCTTGCACAAGTCCCCCCTGTTGCTTACGCAACAATTTCAGTTCATGTCGGGATCTGTTGACAGAAAAAATGCAAAGTGAAGGTTGTTTTTGCTTAATTTCAAAAATATCTATATTTTTACCTTTAAAGAATTCTTTTTTAACTTTTTAATGACTATGTTTAAATTTAATTGAATAGGTGGTGGCTCATCTAGTGGATCTCCGGGTACGGGTTATATTCAGCACTCATCACCAGCGCCAAGTTCGACGCCTGGTTCTGATATGTCTGGACAACCTGCAGCAAGTCCTGGTTGGGATGTTAAGCCCCAACAGCCTATACATCCACCACCTCATCCTACACCACATCCACACCCGCCACATAACTACCTCCCTCAATATTCGTGGTATCCATCGGATAATCCTGGCTTATTAACGTAAGTACTAAATTTTTTTTAATTTAAAAAAATCATTCTAGACTCATTTAGGAGTTAAGACATGATTTGTGTATCAAATTGAAGCGTATTTTAAGATAACTAAAAGATAATAAGAAAGTTGTTATAAAAAAATCATGGGATAAATAGTTTGAAATAAAAATTGTGAAAATTAAGTGATTTGTTCAAAATATCATCTTACAACCCAAAAAAAATCATCTTGGGTTTATTTCTAGGAGTTGAGATATGATTTATGTATCAAATTGAAGCTAAAAGGTCGTGTTTTAAAATAACTAAAAGATAATAATAAAGTTGTTATAAAAAATTTATGAGAAAAATAGTTTGAAATAAAAATTGTGAAAATTAAGTTATCTGTTAAAAATATTACAAATTAAAAAAAATCATTTTAGGTTTATTTTTAGGAGTTGAGATATGATTTATGTATTAAATTAAAGCTAAATGACCGTGTTTTAACATAAAAAGAAGAAATTATAAAGTTAATATAAAAAATTCTTAGGAAAAATAGTTTGAAATTAAAATTGTGAAAATTAAGTGATCTATTAAAAATATCATCTTACAACCTAAGAAAATCATCTTGGGTTTATTTCTAGGAGTTGAGATATGATTTATGTATTAAATTAAAGCTAAATGATCGTATTTTAAGATAAAAAGAAGAAATTATAAAATTGATATAAAAAATTCTTATGAAAAATGGTTTGAAATTAAAATTATGAAAATTAAGTGATCTGTTAAAAATATCATCTTACAACCTAAAGAAATCATCTTGGATTTATTTCTAGGAGTTGACATATGATTTATGTATCAAATTGAAGCTGAAAGGTCGTATTTTAAGATAACTAAAAGATAATAATAAAGTGGTTATAAAAAATTTATGAGAAAAATAGTTTGAAATAAAAATTGTGAAAATTAAGTTCTCTGTTAAAAATATTACAAATTAAAAAATATCATTTTAGATTTATTTTTAGGAGTTGAGATATGATTTATATATTAAATTAAAGCTAAATGATCGTATTTTAATATAAAAAGAAGAAATTATAAAGTTAATACAAAAAATTTTTAGGAAAAATAGTTTGAAATAAAAATTGTGAAAATTACGTGATCTGTTAAAAATATCATCTTACAACTTAAAAAAATCATATTGGGTTTATTTCTAGGAGTTGAGATATGATTTATGTATCAAATTGAAGCTAAAAGGTCATATTTTAAGATAACTAAAAGATAATAACAAAGTTGTTATAAAAAATTCATGGGAAAAATAGTTTGAAATAAAAATTGTGATAATTAAGTGATCTGTTAAAAATATTACAAATTAAAAAAATCATTTTAGGTTTATTTTAAGGAGTTGAGATATGATTTATATATTAAATTAAAGCTAAATAATCGTATTTTAAGATAAAAAGAAAAAATTATAAAGTTAATATAAAAAATTCTTAGGAAAATAGTTTGAAACAAAAACTGTGAAAATTACGTGATCTGTTAAAAATATCATCTTACAACTTAATAAAATCATCTTGGATTTATTTATAGGAGTTGAGATATGATTTATGTATCAAATTGAAGCTGAAAGGTTGTATTTTAAGATTACTAAAAGATAATAATAAAATTGTTATAAAAAATTTACGGTAAAATAGTTTGAAATAAAAATTGCGAAAATGAAGTTATCTGTTAAAATATTACAAATTAAAAAAATCATTTTAGGTTAATTTTTCGGAGTTGAGATATGATTTATATATTAAATTAAAACTAAATGATCGTGTTTTAAGATAAAAAGAAGAAATTATAAAGTTGATATAAAAATTTCTTAGGAAAAATGGTTTAAAATAAAAATTGTGAAAATTAAGTGATCTGTTAAAAATACAACTTAAAAAAAATCATCTTGAGTTTATTTCTAGGAGTTGACATATTATTTATATTACAAATAGAAACTAAAAGGTTCTATTTTAAGAAAACTAAAAGATAATAATAAAGTTGTTATAAAAATTTTTGAGAAAAATAGTTTGAAATAAAAAATTGTGAAAATTAAGTGATCTGTTAAAAATATTACAAATTAAAAAAATCATATTAGGTTTATTTTTAGGAGTTGAGATATGATTTATATATTAAATTAAAGCTAAATGATCGTATTTTAAGATAAAAAGAAGTAATTATAAAGTTGATATAAAAAATTCTTAGGAAAAATAGTTTGAAATAAAAATTGTGAAAATTAACTGATCTGTTAAAAATATCATCTTACAACTTAAAAAAATTATCTTGGGGTTATTTCTAGGAGTTGAGATACGATATGTATCAAATTATTAAAATATCAAATTATTACAGGTTTTTGGTGATCTATTAAGAAAATAATCTTCTTTTTAATAAACAGATCCATTTTGAGACATCTTTATTAGTTCTTGAGATAAACATTTTTAAACTCAATCGAAAATTATAAGCTTTTGGGCTTAATTACTTGATATATTCTAAACATTCATCACAAATTCTTTTCCCTATGCATTCTAGTTCTACTGATATCCATGCTGAATACAGCAAGAGGTTATTATTTTCCAGTAAAGATGATTTGAATCTAAATAATTTTATGCAGAAGCAATGCTCAATGCTTCTAAGTTCTTAACAATCAAATTAACATAATTTTTGAGTACAATAGTATTTAGAAACTCTTATTTTCTTAATTTAATATTAGAAACATATTAAACTTTGCCTTACAACCCAGCAAAATCCATAAGGTTGGAATATTCAAATTGTCGTAGACATCCCCAAAAGAAGTTCATTATCCGTCTTTGCGAATTACTATCTTGTCTTGTTGCTGCCTTGGAAAACAAGATTTTCTGTGTATCCACATATCATGCAGTTCTTAGCTTTGTAATAATCGTTTATTATCCTGCATATATAATGAATTGCTTCTAATTTCCATCATGTTCGGTTATAAATGGTTGTCGATAACGAGGAAGCGACGTTTTTGTTATTGTTAAGACTCATAAAGTTTTCTATAAAATTTCGTGTCCGTTATTTCTTCTATTAATTGATCATTGAGATCCTCAACTATATACCCAGTTTCCTTTAATATAGCTTTTTAAGCCCCAAACCCGGTAGGATAAGCTTAGTAAAGTGTGTTGCAAAATTACATAGTTAACTAATTTCAAATTGTTAGTTTCCTTTATAGATACGCTAGAGTAACTAGAGTGGTTAAAGAAGAATTTCTTCACCATGTACACTAAATACTCATCACATTTCATATTTATGAGCGAAGAAAGAGAAATTAACTGAATTGAATGCGATCCAACCTATACAAGTCATGATATCTTCTTATAATCGTTTATACTGCTACTTATTCAACAAATCCTTGCTCTTCACAAGTTTTTGCTACAATGAGCTATCATGAGATTTTTGCTATCAGAGATATTAAATGAACTTTTCCACTTGGCATCGGCAGCCACACAATTTTTACTTGTTTCTACGTTTTCCATATATTTGTTTAATAACTCCCTTCATTCCAATATTCTTAAATTACACTCTTTGAAGATTAATTTGATATAAAAATCATTTCTTAAGTCCGATAAATAGAATCAGAATGATTTTTTAAAATGGAACTGTTTTATCGCATCTTTTATTTTTACCCATAAATAGTTTTACAAGTAAACTTTTAAATTTTTCTCCAAAACCAATATAGCACCATATGGATATTTATCAATATCCTTAAAGTATATACTTTGAGGATTAATTTGGTATAAAAACCATTTCTTAACTCCAACAAATAGTATCACGATGATTTCTTTAAAGTTGTAGTGGTTTACGTCATTTTTACTTTTTCTCAAAAAATATAAATTTAAAGATTTAACGATTTCTCAAAAAACCATTGCATCACCATATGGATATTTATGAATATTCTTAAATTATACACTTTGAGGATTGATTTGATATAAAAATTATTTCTTAACTCCAATAAATAGAGTTAGGACAATTTTTTAAAATTGTACTATTTTATCGCAGCTTTATTATTACCCAAAAAGTAGACTTTTAAATTTTTCTGAAAAACCGTTATATCACCATATGGATATTTATCAATATCCTTAAAGTATATACTTTGAGGATTAATTTGGTATAAAAATCATTTCTTAACTCCAACAAATAGTATCACGATGACTTTTTTAAATTTGTAGTGGTTTATGTCATCTTTAATTTTTTCCTAAAAAGTACAGTTTCAAATTTTTAAATATTTCTCAAAATCTATTACTACACCATATGATTTTGTTTCAATATTCTTAAATTATACACTTTAAGGAGTAATTTGATATAAAAGTCATTTCTTAATTCTAACAAATACAAGCAGGGCGATATTTTAATTTCTACTATTTAATCGCAATTACATTTTTATGTAAAATTTAGAATTTTTAACATTTTCTCAAAAAATCATTTAGGTATTATTGAATTTTCTTCAATTATACACATTGAAGTTTAATTTAAGTAATTAATTAAATTAATTAGAGTATTAACTTTTATATTATTGAAAGAACTCAGAAAAGCATTAATTATTTTTTCTTCTTTAAACCAAAGAAGTAACTTTCATTAACCTCTCTATGGTTAAAAATAAAAACAAGTTTTCTTCGGTTAACCACGAAACGGATCACTTATCCTTTCCCAATGACGTCCGCCATTTAACGGTGTTTACACAGGTCGGCAGTAATTCATCACTAACAACACACAGAGAGAGAGTGTAAGCCGAAGAGGTCTCCTCCGCGTATACCCCTTGCAGGTTTAGCTGTAAATTGAACCGTCCCGTCGTTGTTGAAGAACCGAAGAAGACCGTGAAGACGTCCGACGATGTATATTTCGTGCAGGGGGGAAATGGGGCGAGCAGACGTCGATAATTAGCGTTTTAACTGGAAGTGTAATTAACAGTATAGCACTCCACTCTTAATTTGTTTACTGCACTTTTTTTCGAAAGTAAAACTTTTAAATTATCACAATCATATAAAATTTTTTGTTTTTAGAATTAAAATTAAAACAAACTTTTTTTTAATTATTAATCAAATGCAATATAAACTCCGTTAGATTTTCACGGTTTTAATTACCACCTTTGGTAAGATCTTATGATGAACTTGAACTTGGGATAGTAAAGATTTTTTTTCCTATGAATATGTGTATACATGAATGTGTCGAGACGCCAACACATTGTAACACGTCATAATTTCACGTGGCATTATAATAATGATCGGTCGTATAATCGAATATTACTTTAGCTGACTGTGAAATTGCATAATTAACGTTATGATTATTAGTTTATAATTTCTGAATTCGCTGTATATCCTGTCTTCGATGACTTTACTCGATTCTCAACGATATTATTCAACTATAACTAAAGAGGGAAATTTTATTGATAAACATAATAAAATAAAATAAAATTGTGGCATGCGCGAGACACCTTCTAAATAGAAAATTTAATTTAAATTATAAAATTATCTTTATTTGTGAATCCAGGATACCTGGTCTTCATGATATAAACAAGATAAACGATAAATTATCTTCTTCTTCTTTTCCTTTTGCCTTATATCTTAAGGCATCAGGTCTTTGATTAATTTTTGATACTCTCTTCTATTTAGCGCTGTGCTCTTTGCTTCCTCAATGTTCATTCCCTCTGCTCAATCGCCCTCTTAATGTTTAGGAACATTTTATCATCAATACACATCACGTGCCCATACCATTGCAACTGACTACTCTGTATAGATTTCCCTAAAGGACCTATCCTTAATTCCTTTCTTGCGGTTGTATTTTTGACTCAATCCATTCTGGTCTTCCCTATTATATGCCTTAGCTACCTTATTTCTGCAGCTGTTATTTTGCTTTTGTGGTTATCCTGCATTGGTCAGGTTTCTGCCATATATATTAATATTAGTATGTTTACTGCTTTGTACAGGTGAATCTTTCTTTCTTTACTCAACACACTTTTGATGCTTTGGACTACATTGTATCTGTAATTGAGTCATCGCTTCTGCCCACATGTGATGTTAATCACATGCTAATCTTCATTATTTTACTTTTTTGCGTTTATTTCCATTTCTGCACTTTGTACATTGATTGTGACATTGATTCCATTTGTTGACCACGGCTTGTAACTTTCTGACAATATCCATAATAAATACTGGGTACACAAGAGTGTGGAGGTTTACTTCTTCCTTTTCCAAGTTTTAGGTTCTGTGCTCTCTCTTTACTTTTTTTAAGATTTCATCCATAACTACAATAAACAGTAGTTGACTAACGGAGTTTCACTGTTTGATTACTTTTTCTAAATTGAAGCTTTTACACCCTATCTCAGTTATTCTGATAATCTGTTGTTAGATATTTTGTTGACATTTTTTATATTTTGATACTGGTCTTTATCTGCATCTATATAGATATCACTTATACTTTGTTTCCTCATAGTACTTCATATAATTCTGAAGGGTACATTGTCACATGCTTTAGTTATTCGATGAACACAATATGTGTTTCTATATTGTTTGCTAATCTCTTCCCTGCGACTTGTTAAATGGTAAAGACATAAATTCATTTACAATTCTCTGCTTAATAATCTTTCCATATATTCTAGATATTGAATTTGTGACGCTGATTCCTCTGTAGTTAGGGCAGATCTTTTCCGGCATGTTTTCTCTCCATCATGTTCTTGCGGTTGTATTTTTGACTCAATCCTTTCTGGTCTTCCCTATTATTTGCCTTAGCTACCTTATTTCTACAGCTGTTATTTTGCTTTTGTGGTTATCCTGCATTGGCCAGGTTTCTGCCATATATATTAATATTAGTATATTTACTGCTTTGTACAGGTGAATCTTTCTTTCTTTACTCAACACACTTTTGATGCTTTGGACTACATTGTATCTGCAATTGAGTCATCGCTTCTGCCCACATGTGATGTTTATGCCTTCTGCCTCGTTGCCGATTTGATTGCTAATCTTCATTATTTTACTTTTTTGCGTTTATTTCCATTTCTGCACTTTGTACCTTGATTGTGGCATTGATTCCATTTGTTGACTGCGGCTTGCAACTTTCTGACAGTATCCATCATAAATACTGCGTACACAAGAGTGTACTTCTTCCTTTTCCAAGTTTTAGGTTCAGTGCCCTCTCTTTACTTTTTTTAAGATTTGGTGCATAACCACAATAAACAGGAGATGATTAACGGAGTTTCGCTGTTTGATTACTTTTTCCAAATTGAAGCTTTTACACTCTATCCCAGTTATTCTGATATTCTGTTGTTAGATATTTTGTTGACATTTTTTATATTTTGATCATCACTTATACTTTGCTTTCTCATAGTACTTTAGTTATTCGATGAACACAATATATTTCTATATTGTGTGCTAACCTCTTCTCTACTGCTTGTTAAGTGGTAAAGACATTGTCTATACATTCCGGCTCTGAACCCGCTTTGCTTTTCTACTTCTTCAAATTCGTTTTCAATTCCTTGCTTAATAATCTTTCCATATATTCTAGATATTGAATTTGTGACGCTGATACCTCTGTAGTTAGGGCAGTTCCTTTCCGTCATGTTTCTTGTCCATCATATTCTCTGAGGTGTTAAATATTCGTGGTAACATTTTGAACAGCACCTCCGGTCCTTCCTTTATCAATTCTGTTGGTATGCCTTCTGGGCCAGATGCTTTTCCATTCTTCATATATCATTCAGGAGTAATCTCATTTTCTTTCTCTATTCTCCGTTAAAACGGCTTTGTGGTGTTGACTCATGTTTCCATATTAATCACTTCCATCCTTCCCTTATTCATTAGCCGGCTTACACAGACATATAGAACAAAAACATATGGAAAATCAGGTGAGCATCGATGCACGCCTGAACGAGGAAGCGATTTCCACGTGGTATGTCACGGTTTATGTCAAAATTTGCTGATTTTCTTTCATGATCAGTACGTGCCAAGTTTCTGGTATTTCGATTTATTAATATTTAACCGAGAACATGAAGCACCTACAAAGAATTTTGATAGCTTGGTGAACAGTCCTTCGTTTCCAAAAGAGATTTCTGCTTCTGAGACCGTTGACAATGCAAAAAACAGCAAAACTTCTGTAGAAGAAGGATATGCACGTGCTGTCCCTATAAAGGAGAAGGAAAGAGGTGTAGGAGGTTTAGTGAGATAAGGTATATTTAGAAGCTCATCAAACGTGTTTCCATCCATTCTTAAATAATTTCTAATCATCTGGATTATTGTCTCTCAAATCTCGTAAAAGCGACATGTGACAATATTTTTCTCTGTCAGTCAGCCAACTTTTTCTGCCACATACGTCGTTTTTTCTTTTTGTCTTTAGACATTCCCATGGATAACCGCACATGCAATAATACAAATTTTTCTCTTTTTATCCAAGGACAGTAGAATCTATTAGCACTGCTACATCCATTGTTGTGACAAACTACCCGCGCACTATAGCATACCATTTTCCACGCCCAATCAGTTGTTATTGTGTTCTATGCGTTTGCTGTGTATTTTTAGAGGTTATATCGTATATCGTAGACGTATTCATATTAACTTCAAAAGTAAATCAAATATCTATCATATGACCTCTAAAAACACACAGCAAATGCATAGAACTCAATGGCAGTTAACTGGGCGTGGCAAATAGTGTGACGTAGAGTGCGGGCAACCAATCCGTGGGCTACAAAACAACAATGGATGTAGCAGTCCTGTTAGATTCTACTGTCCTTGCTTTTTATTCATCACTTAACAGTCAACAAACGACTTGAAGGTTTCTTGAAAATTTCTACATGCCGATTTAAACTATACGATAAATGACACTTTTTGCCCACACACATACGATTTTTCCCTTGAAACTGATATACCATCCGCAACCACATGCTAAATCATTTGCATACTTTACCAAGGGTATGGAACTTGATGCTTTTTTCGCCATGCCGTTGTTTTGCGCATACCAACCGCCACATCTCAACACGCCACGATTTTTGAAACGAAAGAACGTCTGTGTATGATGATGTTGATTGTTGATTAACTTCCATGCTTCCGAAGATCTGGTCCTTTATATTTTTGGATCCCCTCACATACTTTGTCCTATATACTTTTTTCTCAGCTATGAATTTCTTAACTTTTTTGGTTACCTTTGTACTGTTTTGGTACTATTTCCTGTCTTCTGGGACCTCAGTAGATAGCCACTCTTAGTATAGTAGTTTCTTCTCCTGTATTTCTTTTCTTCGGCTTCTTTGTTCCACCACTCTGGTAGTATGTCTTTGATTTGTTCAACCGGGCCAAGGCCTTCTTCGGTTGCTTCTTGAATTCTCAATATCAAGTCCTTATACCTTTTCACTTAATCTTAGTTTATAAAGAACCATATGCACTCTCTCTATTCCATCAATTTTTCACGCAGGTCACCTTCTTGTCATAAATAACACGTTATAATAATACCAGTAATTTCTGCGAGATTACGAAGGCTTGTTTGTATTTGCTAGCTGACTTTTATTTTTGTCCAATAAAGTAATTTTGTTTGTAAGACTTTTCTGTTGCCTCGGCATTTTAGCAGAAAACTGTTCCAATTAAAAGATATTTAGCTAACGTGGACTCTATTCTTTGAATTTTGTCCCAAATAAGCGGTTTGAGAGTGCCGGTGTCCCAATTAAGCGGAATACACGAAAAACATGCATATTTAATTTAAACAGAACCTATAATTTAACTTATAATATATCTTGTTCTTATCAATTATATGTAGTTAAATATTACATAATGCATTAAAACAAATAAATTAAAAGATATGTTTTATTTGTTACAGGGTGTGGCCGGCCGTTTAATATTGAAGAAAATCTAAATAGATTCAAGTTTTTTTTTTATAAAATTATAATTTTATAAAAAATTTAATGAAAACGCAAGTGATTAGTTACTATAATATAGTTTTGTATACAATATACAAAATAAATTTAAAAAAATTAATAAGGGATTCGACCGTTCCAATCGTTAATCGTGCTTTTTAGTTTTGGACACAAGAAATCAAAGAAAAATCGGACAAATCTTCATCATCAATTTCTTATACTCGTTATCATCAAAGTGCTTTATTTTTTATTAAGTAGCCGGGAAATTTTTCCAATCAACCGAAACTGTTTGTTGTTATTAATCGGTAAAGTAATAGGTATTTTGTAATTATTAACGATTTTATTAAATTACCACAATTAAATTAATTTTTTTTTATTCCCCCCTTTGTATTATATTAATAAATAAACACGTCGTTTTGGTAGATCTCAATTTAAAAGATACATTTCGCCTAATAACTTGTCATTAATAAATAAATAATTATTGTAAAAAGAAAAAATTAAATTTGGTGCAATAATTGCTAAAAGATTATACATATACAAGTTTAGATTCTTTCTAAACTTGTAAATTATTTAACTGAATTCCCTAAATTAAAACGTAATTTTACATTGAGCCATTGTAAAATCGTGTAAAGATACATTATTAGGATAATCGTACTAACACAACACAAACGTAAAAGAAAGTCTTTTTTGTCTAATTTATTATGCTGCGAAATCTTTTTCTTTACGTTGGTACGATACTGTTTAATACTTGTAATATAGTTACTTCTAAGGTCTAGCTGAATGAAAGAGGGTTGAGGAGAACAAAAGTAAAAAAGAGATGGTGTAGGAAATATGTTTTGTCCAAGCCTGCACCTTAATCTGATAACTCACCTTTACGAATTGACATTTTTTCATCATCATCATTTATATTTTGTTTGTTATCAAAAAAAAGAAGAAATCGATTTATATCGATAAAAAATTTTTAAAATAATTGTTTATAAATAAAAATAAATTAATTAAGTTTCGTTATACCCCGATTTCTTCTTAAATTTTTTTCGTAACAAATTACATAAAAATCGGTGCATTTTATTATTTTTTTTAATTAAATAAATAGTGATTCATGTATAGTATTTTGTAATTTTTAGTTGTTTGTTTGTAAAGTCGACGAGTGCGTTCCGTATGTAAGTGCTGAGAAAAAAAATCTGTACCTAATTATGTAAAGTAGCGTTTAAAAGTTATCTTTTAATTTAGTAAAGAAAAATTATAATTATTGAAAGAAAAAAAACTATTTCTAAATGTGTAAAATATATAACGAAAGATCGAATGATTTAATCGTTTTATTTATTTTATTCAAATCCAACATCATCGTCGTAATTTTCCACTCGATTGACGGCTAATCCATCAAGGTAAGTGAAAATAAAAACAATGTTTGCGCGGGAAATTTGACCTGTGACCTTTTCCGATGATTTTATTTCCTGAAAACAAACGACCCAAATACGCAATCTCGACGTTAAATCGTGATCTTAGAAAATACATTCTCACACGACAGCACCGACATTTACATGAATGTATGTGTTCGTTACGCAATCGGTTCTATACAGATCCATTTCCGCTGTTTTAACGGAAATTTAACACCGTGTAACTATTTAAAATTACAATAAAATAAAAATAAAAAAGCACTTTAAAAGTTTAGGAAAATATTAAAACTTTTATGACCACTTTGAATTTCACTTTGAAAATATCTTTATTATACTTTAAAAAATCGTGATAAATGGAATTCTTAAGATATTTTAATAAAATGTTAAATCATAAACAAAACCAAATTTGAAAATTTTTATTTATTCTTGAGACACATTTTTGAAGTGACCGATTTTTTATGAAATTATGAAGTGATAAACAATTCTTTTTCATCATTTTTAAAAAATCGAATTCTTAAGATATTTCGATGAAACATTCCTAATATATAATAAAAAGCATATACTTTTATATGAACAAAACAGTACTTGAATAACTCTATTTATTTTTGAGATATAAATTTTTGAATTCAACTTGATTTTTTATCATAAGAAAACAATTAATTTCCAATATTTTTAACAAATTGTGAAAAATCGAATTCCTAAGCTATTTTAATATAAGGTTGGCAATTTATAGAGGACAGTATGTACTTTCTCATGAACAAAATCGTATTTGACAATCTTTATTCGTTCATGAGATAGTACTCTTTTTTATGAAAAAGATAATTTTTTGCCATCATTTTAAAAAAATTGTAAAAAATCAAATTCTTAAGATATCTTAATGAAATATCAGCTAATACATAAAAAAATTTTAAGATGAACAAAACCGTACTTGAATAATTCTATTCGTTTTTGACAGAAACATTTTTAAATTCAATTTTAATTTTTATAATCGTCGTTAAAAAATCGTGAAAAATCGAATTCTTAAGATATAATAATATGTTGTCAATTTATAGAGGAAAGTATGTACTTTCTCATGAACAAAACTGTATTTGAGAATCTTTATTCATTCTTGAGATATTAATTTTTGAAGTAACTTGATTTTTTATGAATTTATGAAGTAAACAACTTTTTTCATTATTTTTAAAATATCGTGAGAAATCAAATTCTTAAGATATGTGAATGAAATACCAGCTGTATATAAAGAAAAGCATATACTTTAACATGAACAAAACCGTACTTAAATAACTCCATTCGTTTTTGAGATAAAAATTGTTGAACTCAACTAGAATTTTTATAACATTATAAAGTAACAATTTTTTCCATCGTCTTTAATAAATCGTGAAATATCGGATTCTTAAGATATATTAATAATATGTTGTCAATTTATAGAGGAAAGTATGTACTTTCTCATGAACAAAGCCGTATTTGAAAATCTTTATTCATTCTTGAGATAGTAATTTTTGAAGTAACCTGATTTTTTATGAATTTATGAAGTAAACTATTTTTTTTTATCATTTATAAAAATTCGTGAAAAATCGATTTCTGAAAATATATTAATAATATGTTGTCAATTTATAGAGGAAAGCATGTTCTTTGTCATAAACAAAACCGTATTTGAAAATCTTAATTCGTTCTTAAGATAGTGATCTTTGAAATAACCTGATTTTTGTATGAATTTTTAAACAGCTTTTTTCATCATTTTAAAAAAATCGTGAAAAATCAAATTCTTAAGATATCATAATGAAATACTAGCTATATATAAAGAAAAGCATATACTTTTACATGAACAAACCCGTACTTAAATAACTCCATTCATTTTTGAGATAAACATCTTTGAACTGAACTTTTATTTTTATAACATTATAAAGCAAACAATTTTTTCCATCGTCTTTAACAAATCGTGAATTGTCGAATTTTTAAGATATATTAATAATATGTCGTCAATTTATAGAGGAAAGTATATATTTTCTCATGAACAGAACCATATTTAAAAATCTTGATTCATTCTTGAGATAATAATTTTTGAAGTAACCTTATTTTTTATGAATTTATAAAGTAAACAACTTTTTCATCATTTTTAAAATATCGTAAAAAATCGATTTCTTAAGATATCGTAATAAAATACCAGCTATATATAAAGAAAAGCATATACTTTTACATGAACAAAACCGTACTTAAATAACTATATTCATTTTTGAGATAAAAATTGTTGAACTCAACTAGAATTTTTATAACATTATAAAGTAACAATTTTTTCCATCGTCTTTAATAAATCGTGAAATATCGGATTCTTAAGATATATTAATAATATGTTGTCAATTTATAGAGGAAAGTATGTACTTTCTCATGAACAAAGCCGTATTTGAAAATCTTTATTCATTCTTGAGATAGTAATTTTTGAAGTAACCTGATTTTTTATGAATTTATGAAGTAAACTATTTTTTTTTATCATTTATAAAAATTCGTGAAAAATCGATTTCTGAAAATATATTAATAATATGTTGTCAATTTATAGAGGAAAGCATGTTCTTTGTCATAAACAAAACCGTATTTGAAAATCTTAATTCGTTCTTAAGATAGTGATCTTTGAAATAACCTGATTTTTGTATGAATTTTTAAACAGCTTTTTTCATCATTTTAAAAAAATCGTGAAAAATCAAATTCTTAAGATATCATAATGAAATACTAGCTATATATAAAGAAAAGCATATACTTTTACATGAACAAACCCGTACTTAAATAACTCCATTCATTTTTGAGATAAACATCTTTGAACTAAACTTTTATTTTTATAACATTATAAAGCAAACATTTTTTTCCATCGTCTTTAACAAATCGTGAATTGTCGAATTTTTAAGATATATTAATAATATGTCGTCAATTTATAGAGGAAAGTATGTATTTTCTCATGAACAAAACCATATTTGAAAATCTTGATTCATTCTTGAGATAATAATTTTTGAAGTAACCTTATTTTTTATGAATTTATAAAGTAAACAACTTTTTCATCATTTTTAAAATAACGTGAAAAATCGATTTCTTAAGATATGTTAATGAAATACCAGCTATATATAAAGAAAAGCATATACTTTTACATGAACAAAACCGTACTTAAATAACTACATTCATTTTTGAGATAAAAATTGTTGAACTCAACTAGAATTTTTATAACATTATAAAGTAACAATTTTTTCCATCGTCTTTAATAAATCGTGAAATATCGGATTCTTAAGATATATTAATAATATGTTGTCAGTTTATAGAGGAAAGTAAGTACTTTCTCATGAACAAAGCTGTATTTGAAAATCTTTATTCATTCTTGAGATAGTAATTTTTGAAGTAACCTGATTTTTTATGAATTTATAAAGTAAACAACTTTTTCATATTTTTTTAAAATATCGTGAAAAATCAAATTTATAAGATATCTTAATGAAATACCATCTATATATAAAGAAAAACATATATTTTTACATGAACAAAGCTGTACTTAAATAACTCCATTCATTTTTGAGATAAAAATTGTTGAACACAACTTGAATTTTTATAACATTATAAAGTGACAAATTTTCCATCGGCTTTAACAAATCGTGAAATATCGAATTCTGAAAATATATTAATAATATGTTGTCAATTTATAGAGGAAAGCATGTTCTTTGTCATATACAAAACCGTATTTGAAAATCTTTATTCGTTCTTGAGATAGTGATCTTTGAAGTAACTTGATTTTTGTATGAATTTTTAAACAGCTTTTTTCATCATTTTAAAAAAATCGTGAAAAATCAAATTCTTAAGATATCATAATGAAATACTAGCTATATATAAAGAAAAGCATATACTTTTACATGAACAAACCCGTACTTAAATAACTCCATTCATTTTTGAGATAAACATCTTTGAACTGAACTTTTATTTTTATAACATTATAAAGCAAACAATTTTTTCCATCGTCTTTAACAAATCGTGAATTGTCGAATTTTTAAGATATATTAATAATATGTCGTCAATTTATAGAGGAAAGTATATATTTTCTCATGAACAGAACCATATTTAAAAATCTTGATTCATTCTTGAGATAATAATTTTTGAAGTAACCTTATTTTTTATGAATTTATAAAGTAAACAACTTTTTCATCATTTTTAAAANATTTTTGAAGTAACTTGATTTTTTATGAATTTATGAAGTAAACAACTTTTTTCATTATTTTTAAAATATCGTGAGAAATCAAATTCTTAAGATATGTGAATGAAATACCAGCTGTATATAAAGAAAAGCATATACTTTAACATGAACAAAACCGTACTTAAATAACTCCATTCGTTTTTGAGATAAAAATTGTTGAATTCAACTAGAATTTTTATAACATTATAAAGTAACAATTTTTTCCATCGTCTTTAATAAATCGTGAAATATCGGATTCTTAAGATATATTAATAATATATTATCAATTTATAGAAGAAAGTATAATATACTTTCTTATGAACAAAACCATATTTGAAAATCTTTATTTATTCTTGAGATAGTAATTTTTGAAGTAACCTGATTTTTTTTGAATTTATAAAGTAAACAACTTTTTTCATCATTTTTTAAAACATCGTGAAAAATAAAATTTTTAAGATATCTTAATGAAATACCAGTTATATATAAAGAAAAGTATATACTTTCACATGAACAAAACCGTATTTAAATAACTCCATTCATTTTTGAGATAAACATCTTTGAACTGAACTTTAATTTTTATAACATTATAAAGCAAACAATTTTTTCCATCGTCTTTAACAAATTGTGAATTGTCGAATTTTTAAGATATATTAATAATATGTCGTCAATTTATAGAGGAAAGTATATATTTTCTCATGAACAGAACCATATTTAAAAATCTTGATTCATTCTTGAGATAATAATTTTTGAAGTAACCTTATTTTTTATGAATTTATAAAGTAAACAACTTTTTCATCATTTTTAAAATATCGTAAAAAATCGATTTCTTAAGATATCGTAATAAAATACCAGCTATATATAAAGAAAAGCATATACTTTTACATGAACAAAACCGTACTTAAATAACTATATTCATTTTTGAGATAAAAATTGTTGAACTCAACTAGAATTTTTATAACATTATAAAGTAACAATTTTTTCCATCGTCTTTAATAAATCGTGAAATATCGGATTCTTAAGATATATTAATAATATGTTGTCAATTTATAGAGGAAAGTATGTACTTTCTCATGAACAAAGCCGTATTTGAAAATCTTTATTCATTCTTGAGATAGTAATTTTTGAAGTAACCTGATTTTTTATGAATTTATGAAGTAAACTATTTTTTTTTATCATTTATAAAAATTCGTGAAAAATCGATTTCTGAAAATATATTAATAATATGTTGTCAATTTATAGAGGAAAGCATGTTCTTTGTCATAAACAAAACCGTATTTGAAAATCTTAATTCGTTCTTAAGATAGTGATCTTTGAAATAACCTGATTTTTGTATGAATTTTTAAACAGCTTTTTTCATCATTTTAAAAAAATCGTGAAAAATCAAATTCTTAAGATATCATAATGAAATACTAGCTATATATAAAGAAAAGCATATACTTTTACATGAACAAACCCGTACTTAAATAACTCCATTCATTTTTGAGATAAACATCTTTGAACTGAACTTTTATTTTTATAACATTATAAAGCAAACAATTTTTTCCATCGTCTTTAACAAATCGTGAATTGTCGAATTTTTAAGATATATTAATAATATGTCGTCAATTTATAGAGGAAAGTATATATTTTCTCATGAACAGAACCATATTTAAAAATCTTGATTCATTCTTGAGATAATAATTTTTGAAGTAACCTTATTTTTTATGAATTTATAAAGTAAACAACTTTTTCATCATTTTTAAAATATCGTAAAAAATCGATTTCTTAAGATATCGTAATAAAATACCAGCTATATATAAAGAAAAGCATATACTTTTACATGAACAAAACCGTACTTAAATAACTATATTCATTTTTGAGATAAAAATTGTTGAACTCAACTAGAATTTTTATAACATTATAAAGTAACAATTTTTTCCATCGTCTTTAATAAATCGTGAAATATCGGATTCTTAAGATATATTAATAATATATTGTCAATTTATAGAGGAAAGTAAGTACTTTCTCATGAAGAAAGCCGTATTTGAAAATCTTTATTCATTCTTGAGATAATAATTTTTGAAGTAACCTGATTTTTTATGAATTTATAAAGTAAACAACTTTTTTCATCATTTTAAAAAATTCGTAAAAAATCAAATTCTTAATATATCTCGATGAAACATTCCAAATATATAAACAAAAGCATGTACTTTTATATGGACAAAACAGTACTTGAATAACTCTATTTTTTTCTGAGATACATATACTTGATTCAACTTTAATTTTTATCACATCATAATAATACAATTCCCACATTTTTAACAAATCGCATAATATCGAATTCTGAAGATATATTAATAATATGTTGTCAATTTATAGAGGAAAGTACGTACTTTCTCATGAACAAAACCGTATTTGAAAATCTTTATTCGTTCTTGAGATAGTAATTTTTGAAGTAACTTGATTTTTTATGAATTTAAGAAGTAAACAATTTTTTTCATCATTTTAAAAAAATCGTGAAAAATCAAATTCTTAAGATATCTTAATGAAATACCAGCTATATATAAAGAAAAGCATATACTTTTACATAAACAAAGTCGCACTTAAATAACTCCATTCATTTTTGAGATAAAAATTGTTGAACTCAACTTAAATTTTTATAACATTATAAAGTCAAAATTTTTCCATCGTCTTTAACAAATCGTGAAATACCGAATTCTTAAGATATATTAATAATATGTTGTCAATTTATAGAGGAAAGTATGTACTTTCTTATGAACAAAACCGTATTTGAAAATCTTTATTCATTCTTGAGATAGTAATTTTTGAAGTATCCTGAGTTTTTATGAATTATGAAGTAAACTATTTTTCTTTCATTATTTTAAAATAATCGTGAAAAATCAAATTTTTAAGGTATATTAATGAAATACCAGCTATATATAAAGAAAAGCATATACTTTTACATAAAAAAGTCAAATTCTTAAGATATCTTAATGAAATATCAGCTAATACATAAAGAAAAGCATATACTTTACGATGAACAAAACCGTACTTGAATAATTCTATTCGTTTTTGACAGAAACATTTTTAAATTCAATTTGAATTTTTATAAACAATGTTTTCTATCATCGTTAAAAAATCGAATTCTTAAAATATATTAATAATATGTTGTCAATTTATAGAGGAAAGTATGTACTTTCTCATGAACAAAACCGTATTTGAAAATCTTAATTCGTTCTTAAGATAGTGATCTTTGAAATAACCTGATTTTTGTATGAATTTTTAAACAGCTTTTTTCATCATTTTAAAAAAATCGTGAAAAATCAAATTCTTAAGATATCATAATGAAATACTAGCTATATATAAAGAAAAGCATATACTTTTACATGAACAAACCCGTACTTAAATAACTCCATTCATTTTTGAGATAAACATCTTTGAACTAAACTTTTATTTTTATAACATTATAAAGCAAACAATTTTTTCCATCGTCTTTAACAAATCGTGAATTGTCGAATTTTTAAGATATATTAATAATATGTCGTCAATTTATAGAGGAAAGTATATATTTTCTCATGAACAGAACCATATTTGAAAATCTTGATTCATTCTTGAGATAATAATTTTTGAAGTAACCTTATTTTTTATGAATTTATAAAGTAAACAATTTTTGCCATCGTCTTTAGCAAATCGTGAAATATCGGATTCTTAAGATATATTAATAATATGTTGTCAATTTATAGAGGAAAGTAAGTACTTTCTCATGAACAAAGCCGTATTTGAAAATCTTTATTCATTCTTGAGATAGTAATTTTTGATGTAACCTGATTTTTTATGAATTTAAAAAGTAAACAACTTTTTTCATCATTTTAAAAAATCGTAAAAAATCAAATTCTTAAGATATCTTAATAAAATACCAACTATATATAAAGAAAAGCATATACCTTTACATGGACAAAACCGTACTTCAATAACTCCATTCATTTTTGAGATAAAAATTGTTGATCTCAACTTGAATTTTTATAACATTAAAAAGTAAACAACTTTTTTCATCATTTTAAAAAAACCGTGAAAAATCTAATTCTTAAGATATCTTAATGAAACACCAGCTATATATAAAGAAAAGCATATACCTTTACATGAACAAAAGCGTATTTAAATAACTACATTCATTTTTGAGATAAAAATTGTTGAACTCAACTAGAATTTTTATAACATTATAAAGTAACAATTTTTTCCATCGTCTTTAATAAATCGTGAAATATCGGATTCTTAAGATATATTAATAATATCTTGCCAATTTATAGAGGAAAGAATGTACTTTCTCAAGAACAAAACCGTATTTGAAAATCTTTATTTATTCTTGAGATAGTAATTTTTGAAGTAACCTGATTTTTTAAGAATTTAAAAACTAAACAACTTTTTTCATCATTTTAAAAAAATCGTACAAAATCAAATTCTTAAGATATCTTAATAAAATACCAACTATATATAAAGAAAAGCATATACTTTTACATGAACAAAACCGTACTTAAATAACTCCATTAATTTTTAAGATAAAAATTGTTGAACTCAACTTCAATTTTTATAACATTATAAAGTAACAATTTCTTCAATCATCTTTAGCAAATCGTGAAATATCGAGTTCTGAAGATATATTAATAATATGTTGTCAATTTATAGAGGAAAGAATGTACTTTCTCATGAACAAAACCGTATTTGAAAATCTTTATTCATTCTTGAGATAGTAACTTTTGAAGTAACCTGATTTTTTATGAATTTATAAAGTAAACAATTTTTTTCATCATTTTTCAAAAAATCGTGGAAAATCGATTTCTTAAGATATCTTAATGAAACACCAGCTATATATAAAGAAAGGCATATATTAGTATATGAACAAAACCGTACTTAAACAACTCCATTCGTTTTTGAAATAAAAATTGTTGAACTCAATCGAAATCGAAATCGTGAAATATCGAATTCTTAAGATGTATTAATAATATATTATCAGTTTATAGAGGAAAGTTCTTGGGTCAATATGGTAACTTTTAAGACTGGTTCTTAAGTTGAGTTTTGAAAAAAACTTTTTGCAATCACAAATAATTTATGTAAGTAAACATTGTTGAGAGTGATGGGACCACTTTACGACGAACATTACGCAATTCAACTATAAATGTCCACGATAGACACGTACATAAATTTTCTTAGTAGAAGACACGGTTGTATTTTACATCGCATAAGTTTTCAATCGGAGCCTTAGTAGGCGGATATAGAAGATGACGACGAATGGAAAATAAAATCAAAGTTCAATTCATCAGGATTATGAGAAAGATAACTCAAATCAACCGTAAAACCAAACGGAACACTCAATCACAAGGAGAAATCTATTTAAACTCTTCAAATGGGAACGAAAATGACAATTACTAATATCCGAGTACAGTACTAATACGATATTTTATTGCCGGTCACAATCTTCCATCAATAAATCTATAAGAAAACGATCATCATTAACAGATTCATGAGATTTCAAATTGAAAGAATTGAAAATTGCTTTATTTCAAGAGGTAACCTGCAATAAAATCTAATCTGATCAAATGTGCTTTTATTAATATACATTTATATGTGTATAGTGAAAAGTAGGTTTTAGAGATATTGTGTTTTTTTTAATAACATTGAAATCCACCGTGGACATTGCAGGTAGTCAATCGACCGAGTCACGAATGCGCTGTTAACCGCGCATTAAACACTTGATTTTTTGCAAGAGCCCAGTTTGCATGCGGCAATAAAACCGTTATTTACGATCCGGACTCGCCTCAAAGACAGCGGTACAGCAATAACGACGCCCGAAGAACTTCAAATAAAACTACAACAGCCTACATCCTTCGAAGGACACAAAATACAAAAAAAATAAGCAAAAAGGATGTTCATTCCATGATACATTAAGATATATTATTCGATAACATTATTAAAGTGACCCAAGGAAGTTCTTTTTTATCATTTTACCGTGACATGTTTATAATATATAAATAATCATTTCTGATATATTTTATAAAGTTTGTGTCGATTCTGGATTAACGAGAGGATATGTTGCGATATGGACACGCTTGGAAGCTGTGCCGTTATGCCAACCGCTGTTCTGACATCCGGCCCCCGGTGAATATTACCGAGAGAGGCTTTCCGTGTGAACGGTGCGATAGAGAGACCGTTCTTGCAAAGAAGAAACACATTAATGTCTGTGACGTGTTTTATTTTTATTTTTAGCTTATTTCTTTTTTAAATTGCAATTCTACTTATATAAAAGTAAAAGTAATTTTCTCATACAGTGTTCATTAAAAAGTCAGCAACACTCTGTTCTCTTGTTTCTGCAATTGTCTTTATTTGGGGATGTTTATTCCGATATTTCCATCTAAAATCTAACATCATATCGACTACATTTTTAAGAATCAGGATAATATATGTATCTTAAATTCTAGTTAAAACATTCTAGCTTGTGATGTGTTTAACATACCTATCATTATGTTAAATTGAAGTTTAGAGATTTTAGTTTATGATATGATATAAAAATTATAAGATATTATTATTGAAGTTTCCAGAGAAAAATTATTAAAGAAGAAATTGTTAAATTTACGAATAAAAGATAATACGAAATTTTCAAAAAATGATATCGTCTATATTTTTATGAATCATGATAGGTTATATTATTGAAGTTTTCAGGAAAAAATTATTAAAGAAGAAATTGTAAAATTTACGAATAAAAGATAATACCAAAATTTAGAAAAATCATATCGTCTATTTTTATGAATCATGATATGATGGATATGTTAAATTGAGGCTTATAAATTCTAGTTTATGATATGATATAAAAATTGTAAGGTAATATTATTAAAGTGTCTAGAAAAAAATTATTAAAGAAGAAATTGTTTAATTTACGAATAAAAAATAATACCAAAATTTCGAAAAATCATATTGGCTGTTTTTTTAAGAATCATGATATGATGGGTATGTTAAATTAAGGCTTAGAGATTCTAGTTTATGATATGATATAAAAATTATACGATAATATTATTGAAATTTAGAGGAAAAAATTATTAAACGAGAAATTGTTAAATTTATGTATAAAAGATAATACCAAATTTTCAAAAAATCAAATCGTGGGTATTTTTAAGAATCATGATATGATGGGTATGTTAAATTGAAGTTTAGAGATTCTAGTTTATGATATGATATAAAAATTGTAAGGTAATATTATTGAAGTTTCTAGAAAAAAATTATTAAAGAAGAAATTGTTTAATTTACGAATAAAAGATAATACCAAAATTTAGAAAAATCATATTGGCTGTTTTTTTAAGAATCATGATATGATGGACATGTTAAATTAAAGTTTAGAGATTCTAGTTTATGATATGATATAAATATTATAAGATAATATTATTGATGTTTCCAGGAAAAAATTGTTAAAGATGAAATTGTTAAATTTAGGTATAAAAGATAATACGAAATTTTCAAAAAATCATATTGACTGTATTTTTATGAATCGTGATATGATTGATATGTTAAATTGAGGCTTATAAATTCTAGTTTATGATATGATATAAGAATTGTAAGGTAATATTATTGAAGTTTCTAGAAAAAAATTATTAAAGAAGAAACTGTTTAATTTACGAATAAAAAATAATACCAACATTTCGAAAAATCATTGGCTGTTTTTTACGAATCATGATATGATGGATATGTTAAATTGAAGTTTAGAGATTCTAGTTTATGATATGATATAAAAATTATAAGATAATATTATTGAAGTTTCCAGGAAAAAATTATTAAAGAAGATATTGTTAAATTTATGAATAAAAGATAATACNATGCCAACCGCTGTTCTGACATCCGGCCCCCGGTGAATATTACCGAGAGAGGCTTTCCGTGTGAACGGTGCGATAGAGAGACCGTTCTTGCAAAGAAGAAACACATTAATGTCTGTGACGTGTTTTATTTTTATTTTTAGCTTATTTCTTTTTTAAATTGCAACTCTACTTATATAAAAGTAAAAGTAATTTTCTCATACAGTGTCCATTAAAAAGTCAGCAACACTCTGTTCTCTTGTTTCTGCAATTGTCTTTATTTGGGGATGTTTATTCCGATATTTCCATCTAAAATCTAACATCATATCGACTACATTTTTAAGAAACAGATCACTTAAATTTTAGTTAAAAGATTCTAGCTTATGATGTGTATGATAAAATCATTAAAGAAGAAATTAAATTTTAAATTTACGAATAAAAGATAATACCAAATTATCGATCGTATTTTTAAGAATCATGATATGATAGGTAGGTATGTTAAATTGAAGCTAAGAGATTCTGGTTTATGATATGATATAAAAATTATAAGATAATATTATTGAAATTTCGAGGAAAAAATTATTAAAGAAGAAATTGTTAAATTTACGAATAAAGAATAATATGAAATTTTCAAAAAATGATATCGACTGTAGTTTTATGAATTATGATATGTATGTTAGGTTGAAGTAATATAAAAATTGTAAGGTAATATTATTCAAGTTTTCAGGAAAAATTATTAAAGAAGAAATTGTTAAATGTACGAATAAAAGATATTATCAAATTTTCAAATAATCATATCACCTGTATTTAGAAGAATCATGATATGATGGGTATGTTAAATTGAAGATTAGAGATTCTAATTTATGATATGATATAAAAATTGTAAGGTAATATTATTGAAGTTTCCAGGAAAAAATTATTAAAGAAGAAATTGTTAAAGTTATGTATAAAAGATAATAAGAAATTTTTAAAAAATCATATCGTCTGTAATTTTAAGAATCATGATACGATGGGTATGTTAAACTGAAGTTTAGAGATTCTAGTTTATCATATAATCTAAAAATTATAAGATATTATTATTGAAATTTCCAGGAAATACCAATTAAAGAAGAAATTGTTAAATTTATGAATAAAAGATAATACGAAATTTTCAAAAAATCATATAGACTGTATTTTTATGAATCATGATATGATATGTATGTTAGCTAAAAGCTTGAAGATTCTAGTTCATGATATAAAAATTATAACATAATATTATTGAAATTTCCAGAAAAAAATTATTAAAGAAGAAATTGTTAAATTTACGAATACATGATAATACCAAATTTTCAAAAAATCATATTGACTGTATTTTTAAGGATCATGCTATGATGGATATGTTAAATTGATGTCATGAGATTCTAGTTTATGATATGACATAAATATTGTAAGATAATATTATTGAAGTTTCGATGAAAAAATTATTAAAGAAAAAATTGTTAAATTTATGAACAAACGATAATACCAAATTTTCAAACAAAATATTGACTGTATTTTGATCTGTCATGATATGATATATATGTTAGATTGAACCTTAAAGATTCTAGTTTATGATATGATATAAAAACTGTAAGGTAATATTATTAAAGTTTCCAGGAAAAAATTATTAAAGAAGGAATTGTTGAATTTAGGTATAAGAGATAATACGAAATTTTCACAAAATCATATCGACTGTATTTTTATGAATCGTGATATGATGGATATGTTAAATTGAAGTTATGAGATTCTAGTTTATGATATGATATAAAAATTATATGATAATATTATTGAAATTTCGAGGAAAAAATTATTAAAGAAGAAATTGTAAAATTTACGAATAAAGGATAATACGAAATTTTCAAAAAATCATATCGACTGTAGTTGTATGAATTATGATATGATATGTATGTTAGGTTGAAACTTAAAGATTCTAGTTCTTATGATTATGATATAAAAATTGTAAGGTAGTATTATTGAAGTTTCCAGAAAAAAATTATTAATGAAGAAATTGTTAAATTTACGAATAAAGGATAAAACGAAATGTTCAAAAAATGATATCGACTGCATTTGTATGAATCGTGATATGATATTTATGTTGGGTTGAAGCTTAAAGATTCTAGTTTATGATATGATATAAAAACTGTAAGGTATTATTATTGACGTTTTCAGGAAAAAATTATTAAAGAAGAAATTGTTAAATTTATATATAAAATATAATACGAAATTTTCAAAAAATCATATCGAGTGTATTTTTAAGAATCATGATATGATGGGTATGTTAAATTGAAGTTTAGAGATTCTGGTTTATGATATGATATAAAAATTGTAAGGTAATATTATTGAAGTTTCCAGGAAAAAAATATTAAAGAAGAAACTGTTAAATTTACAAATAAAAGGTAATACCAAATTTTCAAAAAATCATATCGTCTGTATTTTTAAGAATCATGATATGATGGGTATGTTAAATTAAGGCTTAGAGATTTTAGTTTATGATATGATATAAAAATTATAAGATAATATTATTGAAATTTCAAGGAAAAAATTATTAAAGAAGAAATTGTTAAATTTATGTAAGTATAAAAGATAATACGAAATTTTCAAAAAATCATATCGTGTGTACTTTTAAGAATTATGATATGATGGGTATGTGAAATTGAAGTTTAGAGATTTTAGTTTATGATATGATATAAAAATTGTAAGGTAATATTATTGAAATTTCCAGGAAAAAGTAATTAAAGAAGAAATTGTTAAATTTACGAATAAAAGATAATGGCAAATTTTCAAAAAGGCATATCGTCTGTATTTTTAAGACTCATGATATGATGGATATGATGGATATGTTAAATTGAAGTTATAATATTCTAGATTATGACATGATGTAAAAATTATAAGATAATATTATTGAAATTTCGAGGAAAAAATTATTAAAGAAGATTTTGTTAAATTTACGAAGAATGGATAATACGAAATTTTCAAAAAATAATATCGACTGTAGTTGTATAAATCATGATATGATATGTATGTTTAGGTTGAAGCTGAAAGATTCTAGTTTATGATATGATATAAAAATTGTAAGGTAATATTATTGAAGTTTCCAGGAAAAAATTATTAAAGAAGAAATTGTAAAATTTAGGAATAAAGGATAATACGAAATTTCCAAAAAATCATATCGACTGTAGTTTTATGAACCATGATATGATATGTATGTTAGATTGAAGCTTAAAGATTCTAGTTTATGATGTGATATGAAAATTGTAAGGTAATATCATTGAAGTTTCAGGAAAAAATTATTAAATAAGAAGTTGTTAAATTTAGAAAAAAAAATCATATCGGCTGTATGTTTATGAATCATGATATGATATGTATGTCAGGTTGAATCTTAAAGATTCTAGTTTATGATATGATATAAAAATTGTAAGGTAATATTATTGAAGTTTCCAGGAACGAATTATTAAAGAAAAAATTGTTAAATTTACGAATGAAAGATAATACCAACATTTTCAAAACAATCATATCGACTGTATTTTTAAGACTCATAATATGATGGATATGTCATATTGAAGTTATGAGATTCTAGTTTAGGATATGATATAAAAATTATAAGATAATATTATTGAGATTTCAAGGAAAAAATGATTAAAGAAGATTTTGTTAAATTTACGAATAATGGATAATAAAATATTTTCAAAAAATCATATCGACTGTAGTTGTGTGAATCATGATATGATATGTATGTTAGGTTGAAGCTTAAAGATTCTAGTTTATGATATGATATAAAAATTATAGTATCATATTATTGAAATTACCAGGAAAAAATTATTAAAGAAGAAATTGTTAAATTTACGAATAAATGATAATACCAAATTTTCAAAAAATCATATTGACTGTATTTTTAAGACTCATGATATGATGAATATGTTAAATTGAAGTTATAAGATTCTAGATTATGATAAGATATAAAAATTATAAGATAATATTATTAAAATTTCGAGGAAAAAATTATTAAAGAAGATTTTGTTAAATTTACGAAGAATGGATAATACGAAATTTTCTAAAAATCATATCGACTGTAGTTGTATGAATCATGATATGATATGTATGTTTAGGTTGAAGCTTAATGATTCTAGTTTATGATATGATATAAAAATTGTAAGGTGATATTATTGAAGTTTCCAGGAAAAAATTATTAAAGAAGAAACGGTTAAGTTTACGAATAAAAGGTAATACCAAATTTTCAAAAAATCATATCGTCTGTATTTTTAAGAATCATGATATGATGGGTATGTTAAATTAAGGCTTAGAGATTCTAGTTTATGATATGATATAAAAATTATAAGATAATATTATTGAAATTTAGAGGAAAAAATTATTAAAGGAGAAATTGTTAAATTTATGTATAAAAGATAATACAAAATTTTCAAAAAATCATATCGTGGGTATTTTTAAGAATCATGATATGATGGGTATGTTAAATTGAAGTTTAAAGATTCTAATTTATGATATGATATAAAAANTTATTAAAGGAGAAATTGTTAAATTTATGTATAAAAGATAATACAAAATTTTCAAAAAATCATATCGTGGGTATTTTTAAGAATCATGATATGATGGGTATGTTAAATTGAAGTTTAAAGATTCTAATTTATGATATGATATAAAAATTGTAAGGTAATATTATTGAACTTTCCAGGAAAAAATTATTAAAGAAGAAACTGTTAAATTTACGAATAAAAGATAATGCCAAATTTTCAAAAAGTCATATCGTCTGTATTTTGAAGAATCATGATATGGTGGGTATGTTAAATTATGGCTTAGAGATTCTAGTTTATGATATGATATAAAAATTATAAGATAATATTATTGAAATTTCGAGGAAAAACTTATTAATGAAGAAATTGTTAAATTTACGAATAAATTTACGAAATTATCACAAAATGACATCGACTGTATATTTATGAATCGTGATATGATATGTATGTTAGATTGAAGCTTAAAAATTTTAGTTTGTGATATGATATAAAAACTGTACAGTAATATCGTTGAAGTTTGCAGGAAAAAATTATTAAAGAAGAAATTGTTAAATTTATGTATAAAAGATAATACGAAATTTTCAAAAAATCATATTGTGTGTATTTTTAAGAATCATGATATGATAGGTATGTTAAATTGAAGTTTAGAGATTCTGGCTTAGGATATGATTAACTGTAAGCTAATATTATTGAAACTTCTAGGAAAAAATAATTACGGAGTTTTTTGCGGACATTATACATTGAAATACTTGCTTAAAAATAAATTTACATTTACAACTTAAACTCTTACACAAACCGGATATTTAAATTATTATCAAAATTACTATTCAATTATAAAAAAAGCTTACGATTAAAAATCCTGCTAATTATGCCATCTAAATCGAATTATATTTCCTGTGGTTTAAATCACAACCTTAATTATACGAGATTACTTATATTGACTTTACAATTAAAAAATTTTCTTATTCCATCTTTTTTATCCTTTAAATTATTTATGAAAAATATTTGCTTAATTTTTTTTATTAAGTAATACAAATTTAAATTACATCCGTTATATCTACTTAAAAACCATTAAAATTCAAAAAGAAGTCAATTACCCATAATTGTCCATAAGAAAAACAAACCGTTACAGTCGTTTACGATCATTGCATTGAAACAATTCAAACAATCTTTATACAGATGGCACAAAATACACTATTAAAAAACTATAAAAAATGTAAACTGTATTTAACAATACAATTATATTAACACTATATAGAATTAATTATTTTTTTTAACTTTGAAACTTTAAGATAACAAAACGTATAAGAAAAAGGCAGCTCTCACTCATTTTTATGACAGTGTTCACATGTTCTTCGAAGCTACCACCGCTATAATATAAGAGATGGTTCTTTTGTAACCTACGGTTGCCGCCACTGCTCATTTTGATGGCGTTAAGGATGTGGAAGAAGGCCTTTACGGCTTATAACCTGGGTGCTGTAAAACGTTGACGTTGGATAGATAGATAAATGCAGTTGTGTGTGGACGGACGAAAAACCGTTATGATGAAGAATAACCCAGCTGACGGCGTTCAAGAAAAAACCATAAAAAAGAGAGTTGTAGATAAAAAGTTTTCAAAAATAAACGACTACTTCAAATTATTTCACATCGTAAAGAAGCTGTATCTGTAATTTAATTTATTTACTAATAGTGAGATGGAAAAGATTTTGAACTAAAAGATAATGTAGACATCTTTAAGTACAAAGATTTCGTAATAACATAAAATGTGTAGAAATGAAGATATCTTCATTGTCTACATTATAATTTCTAAAGTATTTGAGTAAATTTCAATTACGAAAACATGAATTAATTCTCAGAAGAATTTTACATAGTAAATGGAAATGAGAATATCTTCATAAGCTATTTTGAGAATTTCAAATGCGAATATATTTTTGAATACCCTGAAGTATTTTACGTAAAAAAGGTCCTTTTACTTTAAAGTTGTAATATCAACCGTTCACGAGATACAAGAGATTTTGTACTAAACTGCTTAAAAAATCATAGAGATGAGAATATCTTGATTCTCTAACTTGTAACGTCTAAGCTACTGTATTAATCTTAATAGTGAAGACATTAGTGAATTCTCTGAAGTATTTTAGGCAAAAAGTTCCTGCTACTTAGAAGTTGTAACACCAACCATTCATGAGATATATCAGATTTTGTGATAAACTGCTTAAAAATCATAGAAATGAAAATATCTTGATTCTCTACATTGTAGCTTCTAAGCTATTTGGGAGTTTCAAATGCGGATATATTTTTGAATACTCCGAAGTATTTTACGTAGAAAAGGTTCTCTTACTTTAAAGTTGTAATATCAACCGTTCACGAGATACAAGAGATTTTGTGCTAAACTACTTCAAAAATCATAGAGATGAGAATATCTTGATTCTTTTGCTTGTAGCGTCTAAGATATTGTATCAATCTTAATAGTGAAAGTATTAATGAATTCGCTGAAGTATTTTAGGCAAAAAAGTTCCTCCTACTTAGAAGTTGTAACACTAACCGTTCATGAGATATATCAGATTTTGTGATAACCTGCTTAAAAGTCATAGAANGGATATTTAAATTATTATCAAAATTACTATTCAATTATAAAAAAAAGCTTACGATTAAAAATCCTGCTAATTATGCCATCTAAATCGAATTATATTTCCTGTGGTTTAAATCACAACCTTAATTATACGAGATTACTTATATTGACTTTACAATTAAAAAATTTTCTTATTCCGTCTTTTTTATCCTTTAAATTATTTATGAAAAATATTTGCTTAATTTTTTTTATTAAGTAATACAAATTTAAATTACATCCGTTATATCTACTTAAAAACCATTAAAATTCAAAAAGAAGTCAATTACCCATAATTGTCCATAAGAAAAACAAACCGTTACAGTCGTTTACGATCATTGCATTGAAACAATTCAAACAATCTTTATACAGATGGCACAAAATACACTATTAAAAAACTATAAAAAATGTAAACTGTATTTAACAATACAATTATATTAACACTATATAGAATTAATTATTTTTTTTAACTTTGAAACTTTAAGATAACAAAACGTATAAGAAAAAGGCAGCTCTCACTCATTTTTATGACAGTGTTCACATGTTCTTCGAAGCTACCACCGCTATAATATAAGAGATGGTTCTTTTGTAACCTACGGTTGCCGCCACTGCTCATTTTGATGGCGTTAAGGATGTGGAAGAAGGCCTTTACGGCTTATAACCTGGGTGCTGTAAAACGTTGACGTTGGATAGATAGATAAATGCAGTTGTGTGTGGACGGACGAAAAACCGTTATGATGAAGAATAACCCAGCTGACGGCGTTCAAGAAAAAACCATAAAAAAGAGAGTTGTAGATAAAAAGTTTTCAAAAATAAACGACTACTTCAAATTATTTCACATCGTAAAGAAGCTGTATCTGTAATTTAATTTATTCACTAATAGTGAGATGGAAAAGATTTTGAACTAAAAGATAATGTAGACATCTTTAAGTACAAAGATTTCGTAATAACATAAAATGTGTAGAAATGAAGATATCTTCATTGTCTACATTATAATTTCTAAAGTATTTGAGTACATTTCAATTACGAAAACATGAATTAATTCTCAGAAGAATTTTACATAGTAAATGGAAATGAGAATATCTTCATAAGCTATTTTGAGAATTTCAAATGCGAATATATTTTTGAATACCTTGAAGTATTTTACATAAAAAAGGTCCTTTTACTTTAAAGTTGTAATATCAACCGTTCACGAGATACAAGAGATTTTATATTAAACTGCTTAAAAAATCATAGAGATGAGAATATCTTGATTCTCTAACTTGCAACGTCTAAACTATTGTATTAATCTTAATAGTGAAGATATTAGTGAATTCTCTGAAGTATTTTAGGCAAAAAGTTCTTTCTACTTAGAAGTTGTAACACCAATGATTCATGAGATATATCAGATTTTGTGATAAACTGCTTAAAAATCATAGTAATAGAAATATCTTAATTCTCTACCTTGTAGCTTCTAAGCTATTTCCAGAATTTCAAATGCAAATATATTTTCGAATATCTTGAGTATTTTACGTAAAAAAGGTCCTCTTACTTTAAAATAGTAATATTAAGCATTTTCGAGATACAAGAGATTCTGTACTAAACCATTTAAAAAATCATAGAGTGAGAATATTTTGATTCTCTAGCTTGTAACATCTAAGCTATCGTATCAATCTTAATAAAGAAGGTATTAGTGAATTCTCTGAAGTATTTTAGGCAAAAAAGTTCCTCCTACTTAGAAGTTGTAACACCAACCGTTGAAGAGATATATCAGATTTTGTGATAAACTGCTTAAAAATCACAGAAATGAAAATATCTTGATTCTCTACATTGTAGCTTCTATTCTATTTTGAGAATTTCAAATGCGAATGTATTTCTGAATACTCTGAGTATTTTACGTAAAAAAGGTTCTCTTACTTTAAAGTTGTAATATCAACCGTTCACGAGATACAAGAGATTTTGTGCTAAACTACTTCAAAAATCATAGAGATGAGAATATCTTGATTGTTTTGCTTGTAGCGTCTAAGATATTGTATTAATCTTAATAGTGAAGATATTAGTGAATTCTCTGAAGTATTTTAGGCAAAAAGTTCCTCCTACTTAGAAGTTGTAACACCAACCGTTCAAGAGATATATCAGATTTTGTGATAAACTGTTTAAAAATCATAGAAATGAAAATATCTTGATTCTCTACCTTGTAGCTTCTAAACTATTTGGAGAATTTCAAATGCGAATATATTTTTGAATATCCTGAGTATTTTACGTAAAAATGATCCTCGTACTTTAAACTTGTAATATCCATCGTTCACGAGATACAAGAGATTTTGTATTAAACTACTTCAAAAATCATAGAGATGAAAATATCTTGATTCTCTTGCTTGTAACATCTAAGTTATTGTATTAATCTTAATAGTGAAGGTATTAATGAATTCTCTGAAGTATTTTACGTAAAAAAGGTTCTGGTACTTTAAAGTTGTAATATCAACCGTTCACGAGATACAAGAGATTTTGTGCTAAACTACTTCAAAAATAATAGAGATGAAAATATCTTGATTCTCTTGCTTGTAACATCTAAGATATTGTATCAATCTTAACAGTGAAGGTGTTAATGAATTTTCTGAAGTATTTTAGGCAAAAAAATTTCGCCTACTTAGAAGTTGTAACACCAACCGTTCAAGAGATATATCAGATTTTGTGCTAAACTATTAAAAAAACCATTGAAGTCAAGCCACTTCAATCAAGATACCTTGTAGCTTTTAAGCTATAATTGTGTTCATAGAAATAGTAAACTCATCTTCTTTGAAGTATTTTGCAAGATATTCTCTTGCTCAGAAGTTGTAATACCAACCGTTCGAGTATGTAAGGTAGTGTTATGCAAGTGATCTCAAAGACGAACCAAGATATGTTTGTATAAGATAGAATATATTTTAAAGCAAATTTAATTTAGTTTTTTGCTGGCTACAATAATATCTTAGTTCCAATAAATGACATTGTTAGGATGTGACCAATACTACTTTGCATGTTGAGCAGTTATAAAATTATATTAAAAAAGACAAAAATTTAAAAAAATCGTATCTCAATAACTAATAAAGATATTACAATGAAATGAGAAGTATTTCAAAGGAAATTTAATCTAGTTTTGACGTGCCTTAATTTATTTCTATATTTTCATATATCCGGTTGTTGTGATGTTTTGAGTAAAACTGTGCTTATTTGAATGTGATATTCAAAAAGGTGGAAATTAACAATGTCGTATCTCAAGAACTAATTGAGATATTACAATGAAATAAGAAGCATTTAAAAGGAAATTTAATCTAGTTTTAGTGTACCTTCAATTATTTCTATATTTCCATAACTATTATGGTTTTGATTTTTTTAAGCAAAAGTGTGCTTGTTTGAATATTTCGGAGATGATTTTCAAAAAACTGTACAATAAAATAAGTAGCATTTAAAAGGAAATCTAATAGTTTTAGTGTATCTGAAGTAATTTCTATATTTTCATACATTCTATTGTGATTTTTTAAGTACAATTATGAATGTTATGGCAGTATATCTCAAAGTCGAATCAAAATGTTAATATAAGATATATTCTAAAGCAAATTAATTATGTTTTCTGTTTGATTGATTACATCACTAAAACTATTCATTTTGAGTTTACTTCAAAAAGTTTTCCCTTTATATTCGCGTATGCAAAAAAGTAAAAGAACGTCAACACATATCTTGTTGAAACAGTACCATTATAATTAAATTACGTAAACTTATACACCATTACATTATTAGTTCAAGCAAGCGCTTTACCGGTACATGAACTAAATTTACTAAATCACTTCTGATTACGGTAGATGTATTAAAAACACATTAAAATTTTTCTTTTCAAGTTATAGAAAAAGAAAACTTGTTTAAGATTCATAGATTCACCTCACATAGTAACTATTTTCCACTTGAATGAGCATAGATGTCTTCGTACAGAGGGGTGAGCTTAATTCAAAAATCTTCTAGTCTATAATTTGGCGACGTTCCATTGCACGTCGAAACGCGCCGCCTTCGTCGCCCTAAAAGACGTGTCTTTACGGATCGTGTTCCCGTTAAACCCAACAGCAGTTAAGTTTAGGCGCCATCGCCACCGACGTCATCGTTGGCGTCGTCAATTTGTTTAATGACCGATGGAGAGCTTCGACGAAGAAATCACCGTTGCAAATTGGTAAAACTGACCGTGCATGAAGAGTTGATTTCAAATGAAATTTATTCCTAAATTTACAGTTATGTATTAATTGAAGTTAAACGAGAAAGTTTACTACATTAAAAGGTTACCTTTAAGAAGGATTTTGTGGTTATAAATTGTTTTGAATGTTGATTAAGAGATACGGTTCGTCAAACGAGCGTCGATTTGAACCCGCCCCAAGCATTAAAATTAAATTATTATTGTAATTGTTTTTCATCGTGCACTTGCGGGTACATAACTTGATTTATAGCCTGTCAAAGGTTTCCTCTTCGACCGACGCCGCGCTTAATTCGATATTTTCAATAACGCGCACCGATTTATAATAAATTACTCGACACTTAGGCCAACAAGACGAACCCTGTAATTAAAAATAACTATACGCTCTGCTCTTATTGCCTCTCTGAGTATTAATTCGTTTTGCCTTCGCTGTATGATCGCTTTATGATCGTCTTATTATCAAATCCCGTATTTGTTCACAGTTATTTAGAAATTCTAGTACACTATAATGGATTATGAGACATTTTCTATAACGTATTTGGTCGGAATTTATAATAAACTTAATTAAAATACAACGAAACAAATTGGTATAGCGACGAAGGTCTTGTGACAAAACGACGACTGTGTTGATACGTAGAAAGTGCAACCGGAACATGCAACGTAATTATCTTCGTAAGGCGGTCAGTTTTTGCGACATTGTATAACCGACAACTAAACTTGCTGGGAACAAATCCATTTGGACGGATGTTAGAACAAAAATTACGTAAGATTGATTTTCTATACATAAATTATTTTCTAACATTTCAAAAATTTCGAGAATAAGGAACGAACAATTGCAATTTTTCTTTCTCCTTCATTTCTTTTTTAGGTAGTTTTTGGTTGTGCAATTTTTGACCAACATTTTCGGCATTACTAATTCATCTCTTAGCTTCATCCCACATACTTCACATTAAATTAAGGTCAGAAGATATTGATTAAGTTATGGGGTTCATATCTTGTTACCTGAAACATTTCTGAATATAATTGGATCTTGCTTAATGACATTAAAAAAATATATAGATCGGGCGAAATCAGGGCGAGAACATAGTATCGTTGGATAGGAGTAGAAAAAATGGAAATACAAAGTCAACTACAAAAGGGCAAAAAAATATAACTTCCTTTTTTGATCAAAAGGAATGTCTAACAAGAGAAAACAACAGCTATATACAACCATCTTCATCCCTGTGGTGCTGTAAGGATGCGAAACCTGGCAACTAACCAAACAATTAGAGGACCAATTACAGGCACTGGAAGTAGACTTCTGGAGAAGACACTAAAATGGATAGAGTACGGAATACCGACATACCCAAGATGATGGGGCCGCAGACAACAATAGTCAGCGAAGTGCAAAGAAGATAATTATAATGAAAACGATTCATTGAAGTTCAACCGCAAGAAGATTAAGCGGTGTTATATAGACTAATGCTAAGGATATATAAACCTGAACATGCTTATTAATTTCTACAATTAATGTTGAGCTAAGCTTTCATTTCTTGGTCGAGTTGAGAAACAGCATTGGTTTTTCTTGATTGGTGTTTTGGCAGCCCCTTTTATTAGACCAACGTTCTAGGCGACGTGTTTAAATGGTGAAGCTTATCTTAGCTTCTTACATAACTGTTTTGTATAAACCAACACTCAGGATAGGATCAACTTCTTAAAAGAAAATTACAATACTAGCAGGATAGAACGATATATTAAGTTCATGAAAGAGGACATCAACACAAACAGAGAGTAACCCAAAAAAAGCGTATGAATTGGTACCTACAAGCTTCGTTGCACCACTTGAGCTGTACAACAGAATATGTCCGAATTCGCACTCTTCTTTAAAGAGTCGATAAACTAGATGAAGAGGAAATTTGAAGAATGACTTGTAAAGGATGTACTCCAAAGGAGTGATTATGCATCCAACGGCCCAACAAGAGATATTTTGTTATAAAATTAGGAGAAATTTTATCGCCATAAGAACATCAACAGAAAGGATGGAGCTTCTAGAACATATTATTGAACACGGGTTATTGATATTTTACCTTCTGCTCTTTGTTGATAATTGTAATTTTGATTATTTATTTATTTAGTTTCCTACAGAAGCGCGCTGCATCGATTTTCTTTTTCCAGGCGTTATACAGGCTGTCGTTATGAACGCATTGACGCAGATGACCAAATTCTTCCATCTCTGTGGAATTGTTCTCCTGCACTTGAAGATGCCATGCTGAGCCTCATACAGTACATCTCTACAACATATCTTCTTTGCATTGGAGTGAGTTATTTACGGTTATTTTGTGTCAATTTGTACTGTCATTGAGAAGTGTACTCTTAAGGGAACACTAGACACTGCTAATACAATACTATATATTGCTTGCAGATTGATAGATACTGTTTATGTTAGTAGATGACAAGTTCTTATCAAATAAAGGCTATAGATGAAGATTCAATTAATTACCCTAAAATGTGGGGTACTTACAATTAGAGGACGAACAGAGGCCTAGTAGATACATACGCTCTGATCGCCTCTCTAAAGCGGACAATATATGCATGCGCTCAGGGATTCACCGACACATAATCTATTATTCATTTATGTTGTATACATATTGTACATGTTGTATAATTATTGAACTATGGGTATTTTTGCCTAGGGCACCAATTATCGTTAATTCGGCACTACTTATTTTGTTACACTATTAATCGTTTTCTTAAGTAACATGCATTCTTAAGTCTAACATGCGACGTATGAGTGCAGAACCGCTTTAAAGTTACAACTACATATGGCGAGACACGGTCTGTCGGGGTTTTCGCAATGCACCATAGTTCAAAGCTTAAGATCAGAAATACAATAAAAAGTCTAAAAGCAAATGATATTTTTTTTATGATTTTGACATATCTTATATTTTGAACAATTGTCGACTTGTTAGCAATAAAATTTATTTTCCCAGTCATGATTAGGCTTCTGCGCACCTTTTTCGCGCATACTAACATCACGTGATCCCCACTCTCAGACCCCTTGTTCCGCAGAACAGCTGAGATCTCAGTTATTTGACAATATTGAAGTACTTACACGTGAATCTGGATTAGTTGTCTTGTGTTAATATTTTGTTTCAAATACTGAATGTCCATTCTAATACCTATGTATATTTGTCTCGTCTTTTAATACATGAGTTCGTCACGAAGAAAGTGTAAATATAGTGGTGATTTATTTTGTTATATTTGCGATGTTTATATAACAAAAAAACAAAAAAGAAATATCACCGATTTTGTCAAGGAGACTTATGTTGAATATTTCGGTTTTAAAATGGACAAACTAGATAATTCATGGGTTCCTCATAAATGTATGGCTAAGGGTTTACTATAAAAAATGGAAAAAACAGGCGTCAATGATGCCTTAATTAAAATCATAGACGAGTACCTAAAAAATAGACAACTTCAAGTAAAGGTAGGGGAGAAATTCTCTTTCCCATTTTCGCCAGCGCAAGATGTCCCATAGGGATCTCCTCTATTCCCAACTTTATACAATATATTTTGCTACGATATCTATGCAGAACACCCGACCAGCTTTGACCCAAAACTGTACATCCTACAGTATGCAGATGACACAACATTGGTCTCACACAACACCACACTAGACAAAGCAGCCGAAAACCTTCAAATGCTGTACGATACAACGCTAAAATGGTTAAAAAATTGGAGACTTACACCCAATTCTTCCAAGTTCCAACTTATGATTTCCAACCACGGTGAAACCTTACAACGTTATTAAATATCTTGGTATAGATTTAGACAACAACATAAAACTATTCAAACACTTCAAATCCAAAGGAGTTGAAACTGCCAAACGAGCAAAATATTTCAGAACTCTGACATACAAGAACGCTGAAGGCATTTCAACAAAAACTGCTACGAAGATCTATAATGCTATATGCAGACCAAAAACCTCAAAGCCAATGCATCAAAGCAACCAAAAGAAAGAATAATAAAAGCAGAAAGAAAATGCTTGAGCATTATAACGAAGATACGCAATCCTCAAAATCCACTGCACAACATTAGTAACGAAAATCTATACGTAAGAACAAAAATACAACCAATAACCTGAGACATGCAGAAATCAGTAAAAAAATCATCAAAAAACCACATAATATGACGAATGCTTGACAAAATGTGCCAGAGACGAACGGTGATAGAAAAAGACAGGAACAACTGAACCATATACGAAACTCTGAGACACAACACAGAAGAAGAAACAAAATTATTTAAGCAAAACAAAATGTATTACATAATACTGTAAGGTGGAAAGATCAGAGCTTTCAAAGTTCCTGATCGGTAGCCAGTAAAGATTATTTCTCTCTCATTGATAGTTTCATGAATTGTGAGCATAAATACAGTGAAATTCCCCTAACTCGTACTTCTATATCTCGAATTATCCTCTAACAAGTGAAGTATCAGAACTGTCCCCATGGATGAAATCCTCATGGGTGAAACCCCATGAAGCCCTCAGATATATGTATGATATATCAATGGAAAACTCTTTGAAAATGAATATCAGTTTACATTTACCACATTTCGATAGCTATTTTCGTTTTCAGCCTATAAGCGAATATATACAGGGTGTTTCATGAAGTTCTCCCGGCACTAATGGAGCATGTTGTTTCGGTGATTTGTAATAAAAAAGTTCATATGAACATATGTCCGATTCACTTCACTTATTGAGTTATATGAATTTGAAAATAATATTTAAAAATTATGGCGTTACGGCCCAGCGCGGGGCTCAAAGCGTAAGTGTGCTATGACTGCATTAGTAAAATAAAGTACTTATTTAGGTTACCGTCATGTTTGACCAAAAAAAAAGCATTGAGCAAGACAATGCACTTTATTTATTGAGCTACACTTATGCATTTAAAAATAAAGAAAATTCCACCTCCTACTTCAATACACTTATCTGCACACCTGTGAACGGCTCGCGTTGCATTTTTTATCTTTGCACGGTGCTCCTTTATTTGCGTTGCAGCGTCAAAAATTCTTTGGATTAAAGCTTCACATGTGTCTACTTTTTCTTGATATACTAAATCTTTCATCCAACCCCACATGTTATAATCCAGAGGATTGAGATCTGGCTGGTCAAACGTGCGGTCCACCTCGACCGATCTAGCGGTTAGGATAACGTTCATTTAGATGATCGGTGACTCTACTGTAAAAATGAGAAGGAAGAAGTCCGTCGTGTTGCAAATACATTCTTAATCGTCTTATCCCACAATAAACGCGGAAGTTTCTCTTCCAAAAATCGCAAGTACCTTTGTCCGGTAAGACGATCTTCAAAAATAAACGGTCCTATAAGTTGATCGTACAACATTCCGCACCACTGATTAATGTTAAATCTGCTTTGAAAATTACTTTCTATGGTAGCATGAGGGTTAATGTCCGACCATTTATGCAAATTATGGATGTTATTTATGCCATCTCAAGTAAATTGTGACTTATCCGTAAATAAAATGTAGCAGTATAAGTTCCGATTATTATTTAACCACTGACAAAATGCCAAACGCCTAGGGAAGTCTTCTGGCTTCAGATGTTAAACACGCTGTAGATGATACGGATGCAGCAGATTTCTTTTTAATGTTCTCCATACCCTTGTATTGGGAATCCCTAAACGTATGGATATCCGTCGCGTACTAATGCAGGCATTGCTCTCGACAATGTCAAGGATGTTCTCTTGCTCTGCAACATTGTGTTGCTCGTTCATACTGCATATGTACGCTCGGAAGTAAACCAGTTTCTCGGAGAGCTTGGAAGGTACTGTTAAAAGTCTTCGACGATGGAACACGCCGATTTGGAAAACGTCGTCGATATTCAATTGAAGCTGTAGTAGCGTTTCCATCACAATTTCCCACTACAAAAACCATATCAGCATACTCAACAGTCGTAAACTTAAACGGCATTGCAACGCAAATAAAACTCAAATAATTTTAGATTAAACGGCAAGCTTGTCAAATTTGACAGTAAGGTAAATAAGTACTTTATTTTACTAATGCAGTCATAGCACACTTACCCTTTGAGCCCCGTGCTGGGCCGTAACGCCATAATTTTTAAATATTATTTTCAAATTCATATAACTCAATAAGTGAAGTAAATCGGACATATGAACTTTTTTATTACAAAACACCTAAACAATATGCTCCATTAGTGCCGGGAGAACTTCATGAAACACCCTGTATATTTCGCCCCGATTTCCAACCCTTATAACTCGCCCCAGGGGCTGTATTAGCACGTTTAAAAAATTACGTAAACATTATTTTTGGCCATACTATCGCTGCACCAAATTTCAACAAAATCGGTGAGAGACAGTTCTGATACTTCCCTTGTAAGTCCAATAATTTTCGTAAGCTTAAGCGTTTGACTAGGCTTCAAATGTGTTTCTCTAACTCGAATTTTCCATAACTCGAAGTTTTCTTCCGCTCCCTTGTTGATTCGAGTTAGGGGAATTTCACTGTATATCCAAAATCAATCTTATATTTAGGGCAACAAAACCACTGTAGACCAGTGTAATGTATTTATATTTAACATTGAATTGATTGAATGCTGAAAACCCAATATTATATATTTTATGAATCCTAAATATAAATGCTCGAAGAATCCTTAGGTTCGATGAAACTGGAGACGGGATTTTAAAGGACGGACAGACAAGAGGATGAAGAGACGATGAGTATAAGAAGAAGAAGACGAAAGAGAAGAGAAGAGAAGAGTCGGTAGCAGTGGTGGACGGACAGAAGTCGGTCCGCGTCGTCGCCGAGTAGGTACTAACGACTGGCAATATTTGGAATTTCGCGCAATTTTTACCGCGGCCAGATCAAAAGAGGCCGTCGGCGTTGCGAGACGGCGGCGGCGGCCGAAAGAAAGGAAAAAGAGCGAACGCGAGGCGCGCGGCCAAGCAAAAAGAAAAATGCGATCCACTCCAGTTACATATCGATCTGACCGGAGAGGCCGGATGACGATGCCGCCGCTAACGTCTCTTCGACGTACCAACCCAAATCGTTTTATAATCATTCAATATCAATTTTATCACAATTATACATTTTATTATATTTGCAGCTTTTATATCAAAAAGATTTCAAGTTGAACTTATGATTATGTTTCAATCTATCTAGCTACATAGATGTTTGGGTAGTAAAAATATATCGAAGAGTTGATTAAAAAAGGAAACGTTCAATGTATGTATCGCGACGTTCGACTTAATGACACTTAATTGAGACAATAACCGCGGTTCGACAATGGAAAGGAAACGAACGGGACAACACCACACAGAGTCTGTGGCCCCGACGCCAACCAACCAACCAACCAACCAACCAACGGTTGTCGGAACAGGTTCCATACAGCCCCTGTTAGGGACGAATCGCTCGATAATTAACCCACCGTTCGGCGTACGAATCTGCATAATTAACCGGCTCGTTTGCCCAAGCTAACGGGTCAATTAAATCACGTCCGATAACTCAATTTGTCCGATTGACCCTTTTCGAACGACCTAAAGGAAAGGCGACGAAAGGCGACGTGAAGGAGGAAGAAGAACCCGGCCGCGTGTCGTAAGGAGGAAGACCGCTTCAAGACAATCTAAATAAAGTGAGGACAATCTAATTGTGTTCAATAAAACGGTGAGCATCGGGTCAGCTTAATTGCCATAGAGGTCATATCGCTTATGGTCGCTCTACTCTGTGGTTAATCTTCGTTGCGGCGACGGCAACGGCGGCGGCGCTCCATACTCGACCTCTTGTTTTCGGAGTGCGAACACGTACGAGCTTGTGCCGAAATGGGAACGGTGACGTGCGCATTTTGTCACTTCCGGTCAGTGTGGCAACGACGGAATTAAACGGGGCGGACCTCAATTGAGAAGATTCTTCAATACCCACGCCAGAATAACTCTCTTCAACTACTTATAAATGCACTCGCAAAAATTCGTTTCTAAAATTAAATTTTTTTCATCCATTTTGTTACTTCTATAAAAAGGATTTAATAAACTTAGGAATGCATAAACGACTCTGTAAATGGTAACCGTTTAAAAAAAGAAGATGTTGTGTTGAAGCCCACCTCTCTATAAACAGCGCAAACAAATTGACGGTATTTGCATGATGTATGTCGCAGTGCGTGCCAAGTATCCTTGAATCCTGCGAGTTATAGCGCTCGTTATGAAGTTTTTATTGATACTGAAAGTTTCAAAGTTATCAACTTTGATAATAATTTAAATTTTATTGCAATAAATTACAATAATAGTCGAAAAATTATTGGTTTCGTTATAATTAAATTGATTGATCTTATTGAATTTTAAATATTTCTAATAATTTCTTTTAATTGAGTAACCAACAAATAAACCTTAAAAACATCTAATGTTGTGTAAAAATATTTCATGAATAAGAAAATATTTACTATGGTGAGATTGGTGAGCATGTTTCTTCGTTTATCATACATTTTTTAATGATATCATGAAATATTGTTTCAAACACTTGATATGACTCAAATAATAGGTGAGAAATAATTCGATGAAAACTATTGATGTTATTGTGGTGTCTGATTCTTCTATAGTATTGGAATCTGGGGTTCTTCATCCTGAGATCTCTGATCTCTTAAACCATCTTCGTTTTGTTACACATACAGAGACTTTAACGCATTCAATTATGATTCCTTCGTTGTTAAATTAAGCCTGATACCATTTCGGGCTATTTTTGCAATGTCCATTGATGAAGATTTTTAATGATCAATTATTAAACTTGTTTGACATTCATGCTTCAGTGAGGACAGTTAGAATTTCGAAACCTAGGATAACGGATAATATTAAGTTGTTACAAAATTTGAGAGATAAAGCTAAAAAAAAATATAAAGTAGTAAGCAAACATCTCATTGGGAATATTACAAACAATTGAGAAATTATACTAATTTTGCTATTGATGCTGAAACGAAAGCATATTTTGTGCATTTACGAAAAAGTTCATTTAAGAAATGTAAATGAACTAAACTCAGCATTTGTATACAGTATGTCCCCGGATCGAGTTACAAAGAGAAAAAAAAAATTTATTACTGATTTTAAACTTATCTCAGTATAAACAATGAGTCGGATATGTTCAAACCACTAAATCGCACGAACTCTATATTCTAACTATAGAAGTTAACTAATTATTCCCATTTTGATGTAAAAAGTAAACTTTTCCTAAATTAAAAATTTTTCAAGTTCAATTTTCGATATATAGATATCATAAAAGTTACAACTTATGTTATTGAAAAATATGCGGACAAATCAAATTAAAATATGGCTAATTGAATATAATATTTTAAATGTAAATTTATGTAATAACACGCTATGTAAGTAATAAATATTATTTATTTGTAAGTGAACAAATCAACCATTCATTCAAACCAATCACCTCCTAATTCGACACATATTTGAAGACGAGTTCTAAATTCTTTATAAGAATTACGAATTTCTGCCAGTGGTAGAGATTCTATCGCATTAATTATTCTTAGTTTTAATAGTTCTGCATCGTCTTGTAATGGTTCACTGTAAACAATTTGTTTCAATCGTTCAATCCCCAAAAATAAAAATCCATAATTATAAGATCAGGACTACGTGCTGGCCATCAAATAGAACCATTTCATCCAATCCATTTTTAACAAAAGTACATTGACCGTATAAAATGTACCCTTACATTTTGGATTTACATCACTCCAAGAACGACAATGCTGGGAAGAAACAATGTCATTTGTGGAAAAGGTGCTTTCATCCAAAAATACAATACATTTATGAAAATTTCGATTATTTAATATTTCATTACCAATCTCAAGACAGAAATCCAAACGTCCGGCATCCAAAGTCTGTCTAAATCGTGGTCTAAATGGTATAATTTTATTTTCTTTGTAAATTCTGGAAAGGTGCGATTTACTAATTTCAGTTTGTAACGCTCTTCTTCGAAGTGATAATTTTGGAATTTCTTAAACGGAATTTAATGCTATTAGAGAAGCAGCGTCTTCCTCATTTAGTCTCTTTGTCTGCTTCTTAATGGTTAATACAGAACCCGTTTCCAAAAATTTTTTCATAAGTTTGCGAGCCCCAACATGAGATAATCTTGTGTCCGGATGTTTTAGTTGGAATTTTTGTATGACTACACGAAAACATGATTCACCAGTACCATAGCACTGTAGTAAATAAATTCTCTCTTTCACGATTAACATCGCATGAGAAGACTTAATCTCACTAACATAAGTTGTAACTTTTATGATTTCTTTGGTTACATATCATTAATTGAACTTGAAAAATTTGCAATTAAGAAAAAAGCCCAATTTTTACATAAAAATGGGAAAAATTAGTTAACTTCTATAGTTAGAGTATAAAATTCGTGCAATTTAGTAGTTTGAACATATCCGACGCATTATTTATGCTGAGATAAGTTTGAAAAATCAGTAATACAAATTTTTTTCCACTTTCTAACTCGATCCGGGGACATACTGTATAATGTTCCAGATAGTCAATACGATAACATTCATTCTGCATCCTTTTACAATAGTAATACTTTCAACAATATTGGATCTGTATTTAGACTTCGATCTGGGGATGAAGATACAATTTTAAGCTTAGTGATGAATATGAATCGCAGCTCTATCTATGGATATGTTAAAACTTACACTTCCGCTTACTTTGCCATACATATGTCATATACTCAATTGTTTGTGTATCGAGGAGAAATATTTTCCTTCTTCTTGGAAAATGGCGTATGTCATCCCTCTGCCTAAAAAAGATGCGCTTGTAACATATAGTGATATTCATCTTAAGATTTTTTAAAAATAGTTAGCGTTAAATTAAGAGAACATTTAGTACATTACAACATTTTACCTGAGTGTCAGTCAGGTTTTGTACCTGGGCGTAGTTGTACTACGGCTCTTTTGAATATAACAGATAATTTGCTTAGAATTAGGGATTGTGGTATTTTGGTCTTATTAGATTTTACCAAGGCATTTGATTCAATTAGTCACCAATTGCTTGTGTCAATTTTAAACTACATTGGGTGTTATCAATCTTTCCCAGACTTAATTAAATCTTATTTAAGTAATAGGCATCAATGTGTCAAGTTGGATGGTTCAGTTTCTAATCCATTACACGTTAATAAAGCAGTTCCACAGAGATCAATATTGGGTCCTCTGCAGTTTACCATTTATACGTCCTTGTTGCATAATTGTATCAAATATTGTAATGTCCACATGTATGGATGACACTCAACTGTATTATGGTTTTTTATTTAATGATTATGAAAATGCTGTAAATAAAATTAATCGTGATCTTCAGAGACTGTCAGTGTATGTTCGTGAGCATTTTTTTGTTTTTGAATACGGCAAAATGTGCTGTTCTTTTGTTTGGAAATGAGAAACACGTTCAGCAACTACTATCACTGGTTAAAATCACTATCAACAATTAGTATCACTACAGGAGAAGAATTTGGGTCTTATTATTAATAATACATTTTTTTTGAGTTTTCTAAACCTGAAGGTTTTGTATCCTTTTAGGAATGTTTTCAGCATAAAACTTAAGACAATTTTATGTGAAAGCACTGTGCTGTCTATTTTTAATTATTTTGCTCCAGTCTTCAGTTCTTGTCTCGACGTTACTGACATGTCCAGGTTGCAGCGTGTGCAACATGCTTGTATGCGGTACATTTTCGGCATAAGAAAATATGACCATATTACTTATAAATTGAAAGATCTTGGATGGCTTAAGATGAGGTCTCGTATTAAAATTCTATCACTTACACTTTATCATGACATGATTGTTAGTCGCAATCCACCTTACTTAGCTAGAAAGATGTATTTTAGAGGTGACTTGCATGAAATATGGAAACGTTGAATAGCAAAAGCTCAGTTTTTAGCTATTTATTTATGGCAGTCTTGATGCTTTACGCTGACTCAAAAACTTCTGCTATAACTCCTGCGATTTAATACAGCTGTAAAGTCCGATCACATTCATTAATCATCTAGTTAGGTATGTGTCATAGTAAGTAACGTCTAATGGTTGTATTTGGTGAGTGCAGTGAGATGATTTCCTGATTTTCTCAAGATAATTCTTGATAATCTTTAAAATGACGTATCGACTCATTCAATCTTTGTCCTGAGTAAATGCTGGACTTTCATATGGAGCGATGTTCACTAATTCAGGTTTAATATTTTTCCTAGGATAAATAAATTAAAAATAATTTTTGAACGGTTGTAACGCTTGCTTCAACAGTCCAAATTCGATCAGCTATAAGTTTATGTATCTCATAAACGGTTGCAAGATTGTTGAAAAGGCTCTGAACGGCATCACAATTAAACTCCACAGCTCCAGCATGAGATATAGCTTTCTAAAGGCAATATTTTCCTGTCCAAATCCTTCTCAAGAGACCGACCCAATTTAAGAGACTTTTTCTTTCGTTGTTCTTCTGTGTTTAGAATATACCAACATCTTCTTATATATGCAGTTTATGTACCTATTGCAGCTGGGAAATATAACTGGTTAATTTCTGTACCAATATATTATATAGATAATCGCTTTAGATGTTTTAAATAAACAATTAGTTTTGGAAACCAAGATAATCCGCGAATCCAGCATAATTTCTAGTATGTTTTAACTAGGCTGTTGTAATTTGATTGTACATATGGCAACTGTATATTTTCCAAGTTTTTCTCATACACGCAACCCTTCGCCGATTCTAATGAAAAAACCTAATTCATAGACAAGTATTTGAAGCATCTTTGATTACGTTAGTCGTTGTTTACCCAGGTTTATTATGCATCCTCATCATTGTAACCTATCATCAACCCAACCCTCATTTTAATCAAGTTAAGTAGTTTACGGAGCCTGGTTCTACTCTTAACAGCTATGTTTTCTCCTAATTGCTGAGGATTTTGTATTTACGATCTTTCATTACTAACGATAAGATAGATTTTAGTTTTCTTCTTATGGTTTATTATATCAATACCGCCGATATAATTCTTTTCAATACATGACAATTAATAGAGTCTTAGATTCTTTGGAAACTATACCATTGCATTCGATTTTATCAGATGCAGTATAGAGGAATTGATAGTACATTGATAGAGAAGCTTTGGTTAACATTTTAAAGGCTCATATGAGATATACAGAAGAAGGTGTATAATATGATAGTCATAAATTAATTTAAGTTTAGAACCAGGTGGTCTATTAGGAAACAAATAATATTAGTGCAAATAACTAAATTATTCCCAATCCGCCCGGAAAGAAAAATGATGAAAACTGCCATACCAGACTTGGAAGTGTTCCCATATATTGAGGATGAACAGAATGGTAGAATTGATAAGACATTAACACAATGCAGACCAATACAGATTCTAGCACGTCAGCCACAAACGATTTCCGCATATTCAATCAAAAGCATGCACTTAGTTGTTGATATCACTGATATATTGTTAACCAACACATTGCAGTGGTTCGCTTAAAACACAAACTTATACAAATAGGGCTGGATCTTAAGTGTATCGAAAGTAGTCCTATGCTATCATTTGAGGACGAATTTTAGTGGTTTTGTTATAGAGTAATGTGAGTGAGAGCTGACACCGCCATCGGCTATATTTTTAATGATATCTTCTGATGGAGCTAATTTACTCTATACCCTGAAAATGACTTTAAACAGATACTTTAGCCCTGACCATTCCAAAGTCTTAATAACATATAGTAGATTTGCTGCTATGACTGTTTGTAACTTAACAAAGAGAAAGATTCTGTATATCAAAGTGAAAGAGCACAATCGATTTTCTACGATTATAACTATGTATACTCGTAAATGAAGACCGACTTGACTAAAACGGTGGCATAAACTCCAGTTATATTTGTAAGAAACGGCTTATTTATTGCTTTACTTGCAGATTTAGATATAATCTGAAGTCTAGATGTTTGGTTATAGTGTGTTGTCTCCTTATAGCGTACCATTTCCAGTTAGTCCTCAAGTTATACTTGCCGTGTACGCATATAAGGAAGTGACTAATGGCGAAAAATCATTCAGCTATTGAAGTTTTTGGCAAATAGACCTGAACCGTTTTTATTGTAACATTTTGATCATTTAAAGATTTAGTCCTTTCTGCGGAAGCGAAGTTCAAGAATAGATCGTTGAGGTTCTTGGAGTAGGTAAATAATCTTGGGTTTTTATATGGAGGTAATGATTTAGAAAAAGATTTCTAATTACAATTTTCGATGGAGTGGCAATAAAGTTTACAGAAAGTGTTAGCTATATGAGAATGAAGAGAACACATTTGCATGGAGTAAGGGACAAGTTAGTACTGGTTTAATACCTAGTGTTGGTGCTCATAAGAAAGCATGTAGAAAGAAAACCTATGTATATCGTTTTTCAAAAATATTTCTCTTAATTTTCCACCATCAATTTCTATAAGTAACACTTAATGAGTTAAAAATATAGATGAAAGTGCTAAAGTAAAGTCTACACTCAAAGACTTCATCTTTTAATTAGCACCACAGCTTCGAAGAATGATGTTGTAAGATATTGAAAGCCTTCTGACAGAATCTCGAGACGGTTAGTTGCTTTACTTAATTCAATCAAATAGACTCTCTACAAAGACTAGGTTAGCGTGAGAAAGTTTTATTAAAACCAACACAATAATTCACAGTTATTCGAATTTTTATCATGTTTCTCTATTTCAATTTAAAATGTTTCAAGTTCTAGATAATATAGTTACGTTGAATTTGATTCATCATTTAGTGTATTTTTAAATATTTGTTTATGTCGCTTGAGGTAATATAATAATTGATGTGTACCGACTACTTCTATAGAGCTACTTATTAATTATCTTGGGCCAAATACGGTATCACTAACAGACAATGACTACCGAGAACTGCAAGATTCGATACGCGCAACATGTGTACGCAGTTAGTACTTTATGTTCTCTGGTCATGTTCGAATATCGTATCTAGTATGCAAATACGTTCCATTTTCCGCGCAACAATAACTCAGCGAATGCGATTACCATCTGAAAAAAAGCCACTTCAGCGCGTATGATTAACGATAGCGGCGATACTCGGCGATATACGCTGATCAATGCGATAGCGAGAGATAACTCTCCGAGTCGTTTTTCTTTTCAAGTACGAGACCAAAGCGTTCAGCAACAACCAACTACAGAGTCGAACTTCTTTGTTCCACGCTAAATATGTACGAATTGTTTAGAGTCCAGTTAGTCGACGCTTCTCCTCGTTTCAGCGCTTTTCTTTTCCGAGCGATTTTTTTGTAATCGTGTGTTTTTTTCTTCTTTCATGCTTCGGGCGTATATAGTAGCCGGTGTAGGACAAGTTCTTAGGACAGAGCGTACAGAAGTCGTACGGTTACAGCCGAATTGCTCAAATAACATCAGAATACCACAGCCTGAGGGAGCCGACGGCCGGTCCCCGAGCTCTCTTCCGCTGTTGCTTCTTTTAGCGCTCCTCAATGCCGACAATGGGAAGTGCATTCGGGACGAGGGCTTCGGTTCACATACCACGATCCGTCACTGCAAAAAAAAACCTTTTCTCTGATGTCTCATCGTATATACTCTGCGTACATTTCTTCTTTTTTCTTTTCTACATTTTCTAGGTATATGCTGCGTCTTTTTTCAATTTTTCGCTAAAAATAAACAATACATTTTTGGATTTATCTCTACAATTTACAACAAGTTAATGTTAATTTGTGCCTCACCTTTCATTATTGAGTTATAAAGAATCAAAAAGATTTATTATTACGGGTGTGAACATCCTAATGTCATCAAATGGAATTGCAAAGACGATAAGAATTCGAGAGATGAGTTGCCGAGGTTCTGGTCGCATTTAAAAGTATCGATTTATGAGAATGAATTGCTTCGTTTTTTGGATTCTCTAACAATTTATTTTTGTTAAATTCTTAAATCTGCTTATAACCTAGATGAAAATTTATAAAAGAATTTCGCAAAAACGGACTTTTTCTGTCGTCAATAGCAGATTACACCAATTTTGCAGAAGTCTTTTGGTATACACTTATCACCCGCAACGTAGCAACACCTGACTGATTAAGAATTAGGTTCTGAATCAGAACACAGAACCGCATTTATCTAAATATTTAGCACAATAATAATTAACGTGTTAATTACGACACAATCCTGCTTAAAGTTATGCAGATTTTTCAAAATCTCATCCACACACCATTTTCTTAGAATACAAACTGGTGTCAGTCAGATTGCAAGATCAATAGAATTAGACTAGTTTCAAAACCAATATTTTGAGTGGTTTCCATAATGAAGACCTTCCGACATCCATAACTTCATGATGTGAGAATATTTTAGATGGCTACTTTGTCATGTGTTCTCATTTGGTTCTTATAATTACTATATCATTTTTAATAGCTTACATAATAATGCAGCTAATGATGCTGCATAGCCTCGTCATCAAGATGATAGGATACAAGAAGGGAACAGGTGATGGAAGGAAGAAGCTAAACTGAGACTGGAAGAAGAAAAAAGAGTTAGCCCAGAAGGATGGATGCTAGAACGAGATTTGTAATAGAAGTAGACATTCAACAGACACTTGTAAAATTGGATATATTGGACGTAATCTGAAGAGAGACTGTAACTGTGTTGGATCTGCTTTAGGTTATGTATCAAATCGTTCATACAGTTGCTGAGCTTAGTTTGCAAGGAGTAGCGGTAGAAACAGAAAAGAAAGGTTTAGGAAGTCAAATCTTTTTTTCAAAAACTAAAATGTATGAAACATAAGTACAACATAGGAAGAAATCAGATACCGAATATAAATACCGGGTATCGGGAATATTGGAAAGAACGTATGGGTAGAGTACATTCTAGATGGGCTTGAACCGTTCATTCTGCTGCTCCAGGATTCGAACTTTCTGGCATGACCCAAGGCGACATAGCAGTGATTACTGTTGAAATTATTGAACAAAGATAAGCTATTGTCGAAACTATTCTAACAGACACTATTCCAATGTTCCAATCGAGAGAAAACAACTTCATTTTTAGAAGATACGTTTAGATGACAGCTTATGCTAAGCATTTCGTACTATAATTCTGGGACCCACTGAAAGAAAGATGGTTTCAGTAAACTTATCTAGACCTAGGAATATTGCTTTGATGACTTTTTTATTACTTCTCTTTGTCCTAATAAGCAGGCTCTTCTGCACACGGAAAGTATGAAAATATTTTTTGATAAAAACTATTAAAATTAGAAAACAACGAAGATGAACGAATTCTGCACCTGTTATTGTTTGCTAAACTAAACCTGAGAAGGTGATTAAATTTAATATTCTTAGTATTGTACTTTTGAAACTGGTTTTATTATTTATTTAATTAAGTCTTACTAGTTTCGGCCCATGGCCATCTTCAGAGACTAATGTCATAAGAGTTAACTAAGATGTCATATTGCAAAGTATTAAGTGTAATTGTAAATATTTTAAATAAAATTACTTTGAGGTTACGACAAACAACAGATCGACACGTTAAAAAGAACGTTCTTTTATGACTTACTCTTATGACATTAGTCTCTGAAGATGGCCATGGGCCGAAACTAGTAAGACTTAATTAAATAAATAATAAAACCAGTTTCAAAAGTACAATACTAAGAATATTAAATTTAATCACCTTCTCACGTATCAAACAACTGATATAATGGATTTTAACTATAATTATTTAAACTAAACCTGCCCATGTTGTTGGGAAGCGGTGTGCTGTAGGAGTCTATCTTCAATCACTAAATATCCAGCAGATAGAGAAATATATAATAACAGTTCAATGCAGCACATATGGCGTTAGTAAACTCCGCTACTCCTTGACGTATATTACATCATATTCCTTTGCAATATTGTTTATTATCTCTGTCTGATGTAGGTTTTACATCAATCGTTTTACTGAAGTCGAGGTCACGGTCATTGCCTCATGCAAGTTAACTTTCACTCCTTTTTGCTGATTGGCGAACCTACTACAGGAATATCAAGGTCAAAGCACACACATTGTAATTGTGACTTTGATATTCCAGGAGGAGGCTTGTCAATAGACAAATACCTATTACTAGAGATGCTATTCCAGGCTTAGATCATCTATGAGTCTAGAGTACATAATCAATATTCCGTTGAAAAGATGCAGGATGGCTTTTATCACCTGCATGGATAACTGTTCAATGGACTGATTTTTGAGCTCCGCCAGCAGTCTTCGTTCGTGGGCCCCAAATCAAGGAGGTTGTAGATTAGGATATTTGTCATGTACATCTTGGACGACGGATGATGATTACCTAGATATTTTTACGAATGGCTGGGTGAATGGCGCGTAACCATAGAATGTGTGGACCTAGGCTAACATAGATCATTGCTATTGATGATTATAGTCTGGGTTAGTACTTATACTTTAGTAGAGTCCAATTCCCATTGAGACAATTAAGCATAACGCAGAAAAACCTGTATCTCCTGAAAGAAAGAACGTACCAAATCTGGACTATGCAGAATCGTTGGAAATATTAGTGTTATTGGTGGAGATCTGAATTGATAACGGAACGACCTGTGAAGAGGACAATGTATGTAGGGGATGTGATAGCATGAGAACAGCTGGTAGAATAACCATTAAATCCTAGTTGATCAGTATATTAAATGCTTATACTTTAACCTAAGTGTTCCTGGACGAAAAAATGTAATTTATCTGATACGATTCTCCGCTCTGTGATCAACACCTAGAGCTTATCTACTTTTCAAAAACAACTACAAATACAAGATTAGAAGGGCAGGACAGAAATCGTCAACTATTCAGTGTACCTTCCCAGAAATGATTTCAATATTTCACCCGCTATTAAAAGCATTACACTATTATACATGATGTGCAAGGCTTTCAGTATAAGGAAAACTAAAGGAGTCTTTATGAAAATCCCAAAAGTGAAGATGGAATAGTTTACGCCATTGTTTCCTTCATTATTGTGTTATATACGAAGTATACCCAGACGATCGCTTTAATGTATTTATTATTATTATATGTTTATTAATATAAACATTAGCAAGAGAATGCTTGGACAGAATCGCTTAATGTCAAGTTGTAGTGGTAGAAAATAGGACACTCATATAAGAATAAAAGACAAAAGAGCAGCTTTTAGTAGATAAAACAATCTCGTAATTAGATGAAAGCAAGGTAATTAAAATGCATAACCTATGATGATATGATGACTCTTGATATTTATGGTATAAACAACAACAATATCTTCTTCTATATCTTTTATTTAAAATTATTATTACTTACTCTTAGCGTAGTAGTGGCTGATGACGGTTTTTATACAGGGTGTCTCAGCGAGACCGGTCATTAGACGTTTCTGGGATTCTGGCCAAAATAAAAATGTGAGAATTCAGACATAAGTATTATCAATTACGTTCTCTTCGTCTAAAATATATTCAGACTTCTAGCACTTCCGGTTATACCGGAAGTCGCCACCTACTTTATTTTTTTAAATGGAACACCCTGTACATTTTTACATATTTGGATTTTTCTGTTTTGATAAATAAGTTTACTTTTTGCAATTTGATTCGGCCGTTCCCGAGTTATTCGAATTTTTCTAAAAAAATCTGCTCCAGTGGACATTTGTTCAAAAAAACATAGAACACTCGATTTTTGAGATAACAATTTAGGATTCAGAACATGCTTAAACAACATGATGGAGTATGTTTTGGTGTCTAGAACGGCTGTCTAGATCGTTTGGTCACTCTACTATGACACGTTAACTTTTCGAAATTTGGAAGCACCGTAACTTCATTTTTTTAAATGGCACCCCATATTTTATTGCTCAGTCGTCTTCGGCGCCTCATTTTACATCTTTTATATCCCATATGTCCTATGCCTAACATTAATAGTTTGAGAAATAATTAGGGTTTTTTGAAAAATGCTCACATATCATATCGATATTAACCTAGTGTGCCATGGAAAACAAATGTTTAATGACTTATTGACAAACGTCAAAGTCTGATTTACGTTGTTTGATGCTTGTGAGTCTAAAACCAGTTAAAATGGATATTAATAACGTAAATAATGTTTATACAAATGAAGAAATCCATAATTTATTTTTTGTGCACGAAAAGTGCGACAAAGTTCTTAG
>NW_019280396.1:65345-79804 GCF_000648695.1 Onthophagus taurus
CTATAAAATTCATTTGATCCTCTTTTTAATGGATAAAGCCGTTTTGTTAAATCACTTTTAGTTCTTGAGAAATAAATTTTTGAAATAATCGACAATTTTTTCGAATTTTGCAATTTTCACCGATTAAGTTTTAAAAATTCGTATAAAATCTAGTTTTTGGAATATGAGTATGAAAATTTTCCAAAGTGTTAATAAGAGTGTCCTCTTTCCAATGAACTAACACGTTTTGAAAAATAACTTTTAGTTTTTGAGAAAATAATATAAGAAGTTTTGATAAAATTTTCCATGTTGCTATTTGTATCGATAATTTTAAAAATTCGCTATAAAATTAATTTCTTGAAGGATCCTTGTGGAAATATCACCAATTATTAATTAAAGTATCCTCTTTTTAGAGCTGCTTCATTAGTTAAATCAGCATCAAAAAAGTTCATTTTGTATCTTGGATTCAAATAAGTTGATATATCTTATCAGCTTTCGTATTAATTTCATTTCTATTCAAATATCGCAATAATGTGGCAATGTAGGGTATCACTTCAGAAATGTACCAGAAATTTCGTTCCATCACTAGTGTTTAGCATTATAGTCTCGAGCTGCTATCAATCTGTAACCTAATTTTCTATAGAACGTGTTAAAGAACACTAATTTTTATGCTCGGGATAACCGTTTAATTGGAACAATTCTAGACAAAAATAAAACAGGCTTTGTAATGGTTCCAATTCATGATGTAAAATTCTATTAATCAATTAAAAAATCATTATTACACAATTCATGGTATAAAATTATTTTTTAAANTTATGGTATAAACAACAACAATATCTTCTTCTATATTTTTTATTTAAAATTATTATTACTTACTCTTAGCTTATCATCTTTTCAACTATTGATTTTATTCAATTATACATTCGATACAATTTTATTGATCAAAAAGGAGAAAACCATTGTTTACTGTACATTTTGTTGTTCGCTGCTTGAGTATCCATAAATATAACTCGTGCAGAAAATGATATGTGTACAAAATTGTAGCAAGTTTTATTCTGTACAGTATTGCTTTCCTTTACTTTTCCTCCTCAAAAAAATCGAGAATTCAATGAAAATAAAACTATCTTTAACGTACTTGTATAAGCATTTACGATGCTTTCTCAATTTTGAAATTAATTAAGAATAAACTATCAATGTACAAGCTTTATAACGATACAATTATTTTGCTAACTCTAGAAACAAAGAAGATCTTGACCAAAGAATAGGAAGAAGTTTGTAGCATCAATCGTTATTAGATAGCCGCTTGAGAATCTATAAATATAACTCGTACTGAGAAAGTGATAAGTATAAAATTGTAGCAAATTTTCTACTCTATAATATTGTTCTGTTTCATTTTTATTGTTTGTAGATCTTGCAGATCTTCCAGAGTATATATCAGAATCTTGCACAGATACTGAACATCCAGAGAAGCAGATATCATTCTGTGTAACTTTGAGTCTATAAGTGTAGCTGATTGCAAAAGAACATAAAAGAGCGAGTTATTGAATCAATCATAGAATTATACCCAATCATTTTTTCTCAGTAATATTTTACAAAGATCATAAAAAATATATCGAAAAAGAAGGTGTTATCAAAATGAACATTACAGTAGAAAAGATCATCGGATTACATACGCACGGTGACCCCAAATGGGTCGCTAATATCCATTCAGAGTTGGCCCCCTAAGTCGGCTCAATCTGCTGCCATTGTGCGTTGCTCACGGGGTAGCGCTGGCGTCGCCGTTTCGCAGCCAAAGAGAAACCGGGCGCCATCTATGGGGGGCGGCCACGTGCACACCGAAGGGCAGAGTTGCGGACACACGTGGCCCTCGTTATTACCCATTCACAACCCACTACTTGATCCCGAATTAATCAGTATTTACTCTTAACAGACGCCTACCGAGTTTACACTTCAACAAGCATTTAGTTTTTCTGTCTCTAATCAATTTTAAAACGTACAGTTAATCAATTAAATTAGTTGAAATTGTTTGAAATTTTAGATTATAATGAAAACGATAACGGTTAACGGTTTTTCTCTTAGATTTATTGCTCTGACCAAGTTATGGAAATGCATTCCTTGTGCCCATGGAGCGAAAATGAGATTAAGACGGTTCGAACACCTTTCGAACGAAAGGCGCCTTGTCATTACCGAGCGTGTACGCGCTTCAGAGCACAAAATAAACACAAAGCGATCGCCTGTTAAGGAATGATAAATTATCTTCTGATGTGAACTAGGTATAGGATTTTGTATTAGTCGAACACATACGATTCCAATAAATAGAAATGGAAAGCTTGCGGTTTCTTTCCCCGAATTTCTTTTCAATACTGTTGTATTGATTTAACATTATATCCTTACAATTTGATACAAATAAAGATATTCAATTTTTGACCATAAAACTTTGTAAGGTTGTTGGAAGTTTTAATCATTAATATCAATCCATCATTTTCACTTGAAAGGTATACATAAATCTCGAGAGCAACAAGAATGTTAAAATAGAATCATTTCCTTGTTGGAAAATAGATATAAAATTTTTTCATCATCTTATTATTTCTTAGAAACATGTTCATGTGGCCACTGTGGTGTATATAATACCAATATTTATTGCAGTGTGGTTGAGAGAGAGAGAGATGGTTGAAAGAGACTCCACCGTGAACCGGCGGAGTGGTCAATTTAAAAAATGATTTATACGCATTTCCGACAGGATGCAAATTGTATTTGTTGTACGTTATTAATCTTCGATGGCGAAAAATCGCTTGTAATGCATTCCTTGTACCGGCCGTGCGGTCCACTTAATCTTCCCGGCTAACTCTCTTGCTTAACGGCCGATGGAGTTGTACAACAACGGGGCGCTCTTATTGAAATGTTAATAAATGAAAAAGCCATTAAACCGGATATTAAGAGTGTTGGTAATGCGTTGCGCGGTTGCACCTCTTCAACCGTACATTAAAAAATAAATAATTAATAACGTAATAAAACGAAAAATGAAATGATATATCAGGCAAATATGAATTGAAAATAAAGTGGTGAGAAAAATAATGTGGCGTAGATGATCTTGCTGATATTACAGAAACGAATTTTCTTTTACAGAACGTACTTGATCTAATTATTACATACATGATAGTACTTGACAACAAATTGGTTTCTATCTTTATTATGTGTGAAGCATTTGTTTCAAAGACTTTAACAGCAAGCATTAATTGCAGCAGATTATTGAATGCTAGAGGCTATCTTCAAACTATTTACTCATAGTAAAGAGTATAATGATAAGCCAGTACTGAATGAAGTTTTATTCACTTTCGATCCATTTATATACTTTTCATATATACTTTTCGGAACTACAACCTGTTGGTAAATACTATATTCCGATGATGTTTTATTGAGAGTAAATTTTTCAACATGGACTTTGTACGAAATTCACCATAATCTCTATTTTTCGCACACTGGCTTGTTTACTGATGAACCGCAACTATTTCCCATTTGTTATTATTGCCCAAGGTTATAAAAATTCTTTATTGACAGGACCAGTTCAACGACTGGAATGATCCAGAATATCTTGAATGATTCCTTGGAGATATTGCTATCAACGGATCAATACTGTCTCATGCTGACATTAGTATAGCTTAAATTCTCCTGTTGGTTGGTTGGTCAGAAAGCGAACAAGGGCTTGGAGAGACCATGTTGACAGAATAGCCGAGGACCAATTCGCAAAAATTCCAAAAAATCGGAAACAAACCGCGTTAAGATGCCTATAAAGACCACCAAAGGGCTGGAAAGAAAGTCCAAAATTCAGTCCTAAATTAAGAAAAAGAAAAGAACTTGCACAATAGTACTGCCACAATTAAAAGTTATGGTAAAAAGGAGCGAAGTGATTACGGCACTGAATATTATTACGAATAATAAGATCTCACAAGAAGCTATATCTATTCTGAAACAATTGTTATTCATAAAACAAGAGTAAGATTGTGAGGTGATTAAAACAATGGAAAAATACATAATATTTAATTAATATTTTTGGTTATTCCATGTTATATCAATGCTAATTCTGAAATGACGGTTGCAATCTTAGATTATAAAGCTTTCTATGAACAGAAGATAAAAAGCATCATTGAAATATAGTGAATATACCAAGCCAAATTTGCAAAGATTGTTCAAGGACAAAAACCTCAAATGTGAAATACGAAAACTTTTCCGGGAGTATATATTTCATTTACTCCAAAATAGTTATAAAATATCTTGCAACATCTTGATCCAATGCATTCTGCAGAAGTACAAAGTGTTTTATGCAGGGTTGGCTTTAACACTTGTTGTAAACGAACAGGTATAACATAAAGGGGTAAAAGCTTTTTTGCCTGTTACAAAAGATAACGATCAATAATAATTATAACAAAGCCAAAAGTAACACAGTGATGGTACACCCAGTGGGATACCATCATATTATGATATACATGAAGTATTGAAGAAGAATTGTGATATAAGTTCCACAGTGTGTGATCCTTCTGTACGTCTCAAGCGGGGTTGTTCTAACAGATTTCGGGATGATACGTTAAAATAACTTCTTAGGCGCTCGCCATAGCGTAAGGCATGGTGTGAAATGACGTCCCTAACCATTGGTATGTCCAAGTCATCATTCACTTTGAGTACTTTACACAGAAAATGTTGTATTTTTTTGCATATGGGTCTTACTGGCAGTCTCGCAAACCTAAACACCATACATCTATATTTAGGATGGAGTGATACAGAAGCAAATTATTTTCTACCGAAAGGATTGTCTTCTAATATACCAATACACTTTCTCCCAATTGAGTTCCAATTGAGCCTCTCGGTCCAAATGTGTTTTCCCCAGTTGAATCGTTGTCTACATGGATTCCAATGTATTTAATTTCAACATTGTCTAGTCTTACTTGTGGATACGTTCCTCTGTTTAGTGTGAAGGTGACCTGTGCAGTGTTTTTGCAGTTTACTTTGATCATCACCCTTTGAGTAAGTGCTTTTGAAGATGATAAGAAGCAATTTGGGAATCCCTGTGTGGCTGTGGTGGTATAAATGTTGGTTGGCATGTATGAGCTATAATGTCAAACCCAAAACGCTGCCCTGTAGGACTCCAGTTCGTATGGGTAGAAGATTGGGTTTACCTTCTTGTGGGACAAAGAAGAATCTATCGTCCAAATATGATCAGAGTAAGGAATAGTATTGATGAGGTACTGGTTTTTTAAGTTTAATGAATAAATAATAATAAATAAATAATTCAATAAAGTATCACATACATGTTTAGTTGTTCAAAAAATTGACGCACTCCTGAAGATGCTCCGAAAGGAGCGAAACCGGTAGAGTGATAATAAACACATTTCACCTTTAAGTGCAAAATTTGTTTAATTTAATGAATAAGCCGTAATAATAAAGCAGGCTTTATCAAAATCTTACGAAATATTCAAGAATGCTGCTGTACAGTAGCTTTGTTTCAAATGCCTGTCTCATTGTTTTGACGATTCGAATAATTCTCTGGTGTTCTCTAAGGCAAATTGATCATTTGTTATTAAATTTTTCAAATAAGGATGAAGTTCGACTGACAGCATTCTTCCCAAGCGCCGAAAACAAATTGATAAGGCAGTAAGATTCCTTATCAGTTCGCTTCGCTTAGGTGTTTATCGGTTTGGCTATTACTTTAACCTCAACAATTTTCCATTGTACTGGGAAGTATTCGAGTCGAAGCAAGGTATTAAAAATTTTTAAAGTTGATAATGAGCTTGATTATCTTGTCAAGTATTTGCTTCTATATTGGACTTGTAATGATATTCCACCGGTAAACACATTTCGTAAGGAATCTTTAGAATGTATACTATGTGTTCTTCTTCAATGGATGAAATGTTTCTCATGTGAGGTTGGTAAACTTAACTTAAATATTCTGCAAACGTGCGAACCTTGTTTTTATCATTTCTTGCTCATTCCCTTTTTTAATCAATTCTGATTTGGTGATTCATATTACGTTGGTTTTTGGATTTGTTAAGTGTCCACATAGAGTGGTTTGTTTCAGCGGAATTTGTTGGACTTTCCTGGTAACGTCGCTTGCATCACTCTTTAACCGCAGATCTTAATTGACGAGAGGTGTGATTGAGTTGAGTTTTTTCATTTGATGAGCGAGTCAGAGGAATGGTCTATTGTTATGTAGCTGGATAATACAACCTGTATAATGCAAAAATTAAAGGTATTGAGAATTATTGTTATGTCAGAGGATCAGTACATAAAGTCTTGTGGAAAGGGTGTATAGACCATTTAATAAAACTGAATTTAATAATTTTCTGATTCTTGATGTAATTATCCTAGATCCCCGTTGGTGGTGTTTATTAATTAAAATATCCTCTTTTTAATGCAAAAAGCCGTTTTGAAAATCACTTTGAATTTTTGAGAAAAAAATTTTTGAAATAATCGACAATTTTTTCGAATTTTGCAATTTTCACCGATTAAGTTTTAAAAATTCGTATAAAATCCACTTCTTGGAATATGCGTATGAAAATTTCCAAAAGTGTTAATCAGAGTGTCCCCTTTCAAATGAACCAACACGTTTTGAAAAATAACTTTTAGTTTGTGAGAAAACAATATTTGAAGTTTTGATAAAATTTTCGATGTTGCAATTTTCATCGATAATTTTCAAAATTCGCTATAAAATTAATTTCTTGAAGGATCCTTGTGGAAATATCACCAATTATTAATTAAAGTATCCTCTTTTTAGAGCTGCTTCATTAGTTAAATCAGCATCAAAAAAGTTCATTTTGTATCTTGGATTCAAATAAGTTGATATATCTTATCAGCTTTCGTATTAATTTCATTTCTATTCAAATATCGCAATAATGTGGCAATGTAGGGTATCACTTCAGAAATGTACCAGAAATTTCGTTCCATCACTAGTGTTTAGCATTATAGTCTCGAGCTGCTATCAATCTGTAACCTAATTTTCTATAGAACGTGTTAAAGAACACTAATTTTTATGCTCGGGATAACCGTTTAATTGGAACAATTCTAGACAAAAATAAAACAGGCTTTGTAATGGTTCCAATTCATGATGTAAAATTCTGTTAAACAATTAAAAAATCATTATTACACAATTCATGGTATAAAAATTATTCTTTAAATTATTAGCATACTCGACCATATAAGCTGAAATGAGTTATGTTTATGGCGCTGTACTAGAACAGTACTAACAGATTAACATGAAACGGGTACATCAATTGAATTGGTTGTGTTTCATAACCAATTTACAAAATGTATACACGAATTTACATTAAGCAGTAATTGCGTTTTGGTCAAAAGAACACATCTTGTAGGATCTGATCCGTGACGCATTGGCAAATAAAAGCAATTCTTTCAAGCAAAAAATTAAATCTATAAACTTTTTCTATCTACGTCAAAACCTTATTTTTTCTTTTACATTATTGCAAAGGAAAAATTCTTATAAAACAAAAAAAAAACAGAATAAAAGAATATTTGTTATTTAAAGATTGTTATTATAAGTTGACCTTGACATTCGTAGTTTTGCAAAAGACGTATAAATATGTTTCCTCCATTTATTTCTTTTTGTTGTCGATATACACTAAAAAATATTCATCATAAGATCGTGGAAATGTTCAAATGCAAATCACAAGAAAACGAACACAGCATAACCTTCGTTCGTTTCTCTTTACCCCAGTTCGTTTCGTCCCCGTATCTCACTTCTCATCGTATTGCGACATAACCAACGACGTACAATAAAGATAATAAGCGGTAACCGACTTTGCAATGTAAATCTCAAGGATGCTTTAATATCGCTCCTTGCGCAGGCTAAAAGACGTTTGTCGTCACGGACGGCAAATGCGTTTTAATTGTACTCACCTTGTCAAAAGATTACAACTAATCAGGTAAACTTGAGAAATAAAGTAAAGGTTTTCTTTATATAGCGGCACTTCAAAAGTAGGCAAATCAATCATTGCGATGCGTTTAGTTTTCAATAGAATTGTTGGCAGTCGATAGAGTCAGCGACGTGTGCAACGCGATGCAGACGTACAATCTTTTCTTTTCTTTTTGTTTTCAAAGTCGGACGTCATCTATCAGCATGGGCGAAGTTGTTGATGTTATTTGTACGAACCATCGACGGCGTGTTGCTAATGGAAAACGTATGTGTCGAGACAACATCGAACGCGGTGATTCAAACAAATATGGTGATCGTTAAAAAAACGCTAACGGTCGGTTTTATGTTATGTCTCTAGGACGAATGTCTAATTTGTCTCACATAAATCACTAAAAGTTAATTGTTAGTTTCAAACTAACCATTCAACTATTTACAATCTCTTTTCAAGTTAAACAAACTATAACAAAGTCTAAACAAGTGTAGGATCTACAGGGTCGCACACAATTGCAATTATATCGAATCAATTCTAAAAAGAAGTACTTTTTAATTAGAATTAAATCTACGTGTGAGAAATTGTACGAGTTTCTCATCTTCTCAGGGAATAGAGAATATGAAAAGACGCGCAAGTAACAACCAATTAATACGCTATATTTATTGGAAACGAAGTAAACTTGCGGTCGATTTCCTCTTTTTATTGCACAAGACCGCAGATCTGGAGAGAAATAGCCGATGAAAATACACAATAGAAGTTTATCGGGAGTGCGATTCGCCGATTTTTAAAACCTCATAACCAAAGGGAAAGATTGAAACGCCGCAAAACGCGGATGGAAGGACAGACGAAGTCGATTCGCTTTAATTATTAATTAAAAGAGGAGAGACCTCGGATTCTTCTCCTATGTTCGAACGATTGTTTCGCGGCGGCGTGGAAATTAGCGTTGTAGATCACGGCTACCGTATTACAAAGTCCATAACTAATTTCTTTATTAGTTTACGCGCCGTGAACGGCTTCCAGCGGCGCTGAAACGAGCCGACTCGTTCTGCGTCCTGTGTGATTCCACCTCGGACTCCCCTGGTTCCTTATTCTTCTTATTATACTTCACCGCCAGAGGCTTCACCATGGGAACCGTTACCACTCAAACCTTAACCGTTTCTTTCTTTCTCTCTCACTCAATCTTTTTGTTTCCCTTTCCATTTGCAACAGGTAGCAAAATTATTACTGTGATTACTACACAACTACATTAATTGATTTCTACTATTCATTACAAAGATTTAAGTCACTAATATAACTACTTTTTCTCTTATTATTAAAAAAATAGTAATATATACCCAACATTCGAATTTAGATAAAACTGGCAGGACAGATTTTGCTATAATTTAATTAATGGAGATGTTACATGATGCAGAACGGAGATATCCTTAATTATAAGATTATTGTAGTTTTTTACAGAAAATCTTAGCTGAAATTGATGATTATCAACTTGCTTCTACAAACTTATTCCGAACGGTAAGACTGGATTGTTGGTTGGATGAATGAGAAATTAAAATTACTGGCAACCATAGAAAAAGGAAGACTTAGCGATACAATTTGGTATACGAAAAAGAATTAAAATCTATGTCAACAATGATGATGATGAAGCTTAAATGGATAACTATCGCACTCAATATTTTTTTTGTTACACCTTTTCATATAAAATTGGTGTCAAAATATTGTTTTTAAACTTTTATCACAAGATAACTAAGTAAATAAAAATCTCTTTTTCTGCAGAAAATAATTTCTTGCAGAATTCAAAAGTATGTGATAAAACATTACTATCGTGCACTACTATAGTACAACAAAGACTAGTAAGTAAATCTTGCTTTCAATGTACAGAGATAGGGATTTTTCAAAATTTACTACATTCACTACACATTCGAACACCTGATTTAGTGCAGGACTAGATGCTTTGACGCTTCTCAATGATGCGTTGGGTCCACAGGGCATTTGATGATTTGCTTGGAATAGGTGCCATATGGAGGATTACTCATAACAGCCAGATATGGAGTAAGTTTCATCAGTGCAGTTATATTTTTACAAAACAGAAGGATTTATTATCCTCTATAAACCATACAAAGCATATCATAGCATATCAAACTATTACTTTAATGATCTTATTATATGACTTTATTATCATTGATCCTCTGCCATACGTTGTATGCTCCGACCAATTATGTTATCGGACAAAGATGAATTCAAAAGCAATTTCATTATAATCATAATGTTCATCATATCTACAATAGCCGGAAAAATGAGTTCGTCTGCGAATGTATGAGATATCTTAAGTTTCAAGATTCTGTAAGTTACCTTGTAGGATGCTTAACCTTACCGAAAATTTTGTGTCTTAGGCAGCCTCTGGCAAAACATTCACACAGTATATGTTCAGCAGTCTGTGACTCGTCAATGAAACATCAACAATTATAATAAAACAAAATAAACCAAAATACAAATGTTCGAAATGCCTTCCATAAACCTCGATGCATTTAGTTAATCTAGTTTCGACGAAAAAAAAACGCTATTTAAGTCTCAGCCCTGGACACGTTTCTAATGGGATTCAGTGTTTTGTCATATTTTCCCGGGTTATTGGTTTTTCTTGAAAAGTCAGGTCGTTTAGTGGACACCATAGATAAAGGGGTGAAAGCAATGTGGGTTTTGCTTGAACCAAGAATGCATATTATGCAACTAAACTAAATTTGGTTATGGATTATGCCATTTAGCTCTATTAGGAATAATTTATATCCATAACATTTTCCTCCATCACCTTTCATTTTAAAGTTATCGACTTTAATAATAAAAATCATAACTTTTTACATTTTGGGGATTTTTGCTTTCTAACTACCAAATGATTATAATTAAGCTGGCTCTGCTTATGGATTATGACTTATTGGTTCATTATAACCAAATTATGTATTAAAATAGTTTTCTCCCTTGTTCTTAATTTATGAGTTACGATAAACATTAACAATGAAAGTTAAAAATTTTGACATTTTGGGGATTTTCATTTTCTCCCTAGAACACAACTAAATCTAGACTCAATTTGATTATGGATTATGCATTTTTGATCCATTAGCAACAATTTTTGTGAAAAATATTTTTTTCTATCGTTTTTAATTTTTAAGTTATGATGAACTTTAATTAATAACAAAAATCGTCAATTTTGATATTTTGGGGATTTTCACTTTCTAACTAATAAGTGGTTATAACTAAACTAAATCTGGTTACGGATTATGCCATTTAGCTCCATTAGGAACAATTTATATCCAAAACATTTTCCTCAATCACCTTTCATTTTAAAGTTATCGACTTTCAAAATAAAAATCGTAATTTTTTACATTTTGGGGATTTTCGCTTTCTAACTACCAAATGATTATAATTAAGCTGGCTCTGGTTATGGATTATGTCTTATTGGTTCATTATAACCAACTTATGTATTAAAATATTTTTCTCCCTCATTCTTAATTTATGAGTTATGATAAACATTAACAATGAAAGTTAAAAATTTTGACATTTTGGGGATTTTCATTTTCTCCCTAAAACACAACTAAATGTAGACTCAATTTGATTATGGATTATGCATTTTTGATCCTTTAGAAACAATTTTTGTGAAAAATATTTTTTTCTATCGCTTTTAGTTTTTAAGTTATGATGAACTTTAATTAATAAAAAAATCGTCAATTTTGATATTTTAGGGATTTTCACTTTCCAACTAAGAAGTGGTTATAACTAAACTAAATCCTGTTACGGATTATGCCATTTAGCTCCATTAGGAACAATTTATATCTAAAGCATTTTCCTCCATCACCTTTCATTTAAAAGTTATCGATTTTCAAAATAAAAATCTTAATTTTTTACATTTTGGGGATTTTCGCTTTCTAACTACCAAATGATTATAATTAAGCTGGCTCTGGTTATGGATTATGTCTTATTGGTTCATTATAACCAAATTATGTATTAAAATATTTTTCTCCCTCGTTCTTAATTTATGAGTTATGATAAACATTAACAATGAAAGTTAAAAATTTTGACATTTTGGGGATTTTGATTTTCTCCGTATAACACAACTAAATCTAGACTCAATTTGATTATGGATTATGCATTTTTGATCCATTAGAAACAATTTTTGTGAAAAATATTTTTTTCTATCGCTTTTAGTTTTTGAGTTATAATGAACTTTAATTAATAACAAAAATCGTCAATTTTGATATTTTGGGGATTTTCACTTTCCAACTAAAAAGTGGTTACAACGAAACTAAATCTGGTTATGGATCATACCATTTAGCCTCATTATTAACAATTTATATCCAAAATATTTTCCTCCATCACCTTTCATTTTAAAGTTATCGACTTTAATAATAAAAATCATAACTTTTTACATTTTGGGGATTTTCGCTTTCTAACTAACAAATTGTAATAATTATGCCACCGCATTTCTGTTTGACAACTTTGCGATGGCAAATCTTAAGCGAAGTAATGAAAATTTAGATAATCTAAAGGTTTTCGAGTTAAAAACTATCTTGAGTCAACTCGCTATTGATGACCCGGGTAATAAAAATGACCTCAAAGATAAAATTAAGCGTGCACCTTGATGGATTAAACGTGATCGATGGACGTTATGACGTCGAAGGCGATACTTTAAAGAATTCAACGAACAGCGATGTGACAGTGGTTAATAGAAACGAACGACATAAAAACATATAAAAAAATAATACTGTTCGATAAAATCAAAAATATTGTTAACTCGTCTAACCCAATTCTTAAAATAAATTAAATTGTTAAATAAGAAAACATCTGAAGCGGTTATATCTGTTACTAGGCGTAAAGTAAAAAAAGTAAGATCAGGCGTTGAAAAAAATTTGAGAAATTTAGAATACCTGTTCTGATTTGAATCCACAGCAACCCATCTCGGAAAAGAGTTCCAGAGATGAGTTTCACTAAAGTTTGACTCAATAACTCCATCAGAAAACACTGATCGATGGTACCTCTTCAAAGAAACCTAAGATCCTCATTCTACCTATTATGGTCATCTATTGAGAAATAACCTAGGGAATAATTTCGATTCGTTGATTACTTTTGTCGAAAAAAGGGATGTTTTGAGAAGGTTCTGTAACAAAGTCGCCGAGTTCTCTAGCCTGATAAAGATTTAAACTTCAGATCTGGAACTTCTTCCTTTTCTTGTGTACTAATTTTGTTATCTGGTATATCTAAATATTTTTGCGTGTCTGCATTATTTCGAGACTGTTTCTGGTTTTGTTATGAAAAAAGGTGGTGAAATAGATCTTGAATTAATCAAAATGATGATCTAAGCATTCTTTTCTCTTCTAGCTTTTAGTTGCTGTCGTCATTATTTTACCGGCGAGACGATAGCAACAAACCGCTCAGCAACAAACTTTTTCCTTTATATTTCCACCTACATCTAGGGCCCATATCTTCGTTATCTAGAAAGATAGCGAAAAACTAAGCACACGGTTGGAAAGCTTGGTCTTTTCTCTATTCAATTTAAATCAGAATTACCAAACTTCACGGCCTTGTGCAGCCGTTACCAGATGGAAATTCAATAAATGGTTTACATATTCGGAAAGAGCTGACCTTGGACTATCTTATTCCGAGTTTTCGTCCGCCAATATCTATCAGCGTCTGTAAGAAAAACCCACCTGAAAAAGCACCTCCTATTTGACAGGGAGAAAATTCTGCAACTATATTCAGCTTATGGAAAATTTCCTGCTCTTTCCAACGATGTGTGACACACCGTGATCACACGTTTGCACAATCCTTTTTTCTGACTATGAACTACCTAAACCACGAATTTTTGCAGCGGCTAAACCACGCTTAGGTCAATAACTAACTCTCTTGTATGACGGGAAGAAAACTCTAGAACTATATTCATCTTATGGGAAATTTTCTGCTCTTTCCAACGGTTCCAACGCGTTTTTTAAATTGATGAACTGAGTTAAAATGCAAAGTTGGTAACGTTACCAGATTCAAAACCATCAAGACACAATTCAACAATTCGAGTCTAAAGTCACTCAAATTCTTCCAGATTCTGATAAAATAGGTGTAACATGAAATAATCTTTCCTTTTTGAACAGTTTAACATGTTTCTAAACGTAAAACTAAAACTAGAACTAACACTAGCACTATCACTAGAACTAACACTAGACCTAGAACTAGAAACTTTCGGGTTCGCTTCCAACTTGTTTTCTAAAGAAGGTTGCAACATGGCACCCGAAACGTCAAAAATTTTTTCAAAAAACGCACGGCTCAACCCGAAAGTTTCTAGTTCTAGGTCTAGTGTTAGTTGTAGTGATAGTGCTAGTGTTAGTTTTAGTTTTATTAACACCGGCCGTGAAACCCTTCGTACTTATATGTTTTTAAACGGTTTTAAATAAATTAAGAGTGAATGAAAAATTATCTGTCAACATGAAATGAAGTTAGGATTCTCTCTCAGGTAAAACTTTGTTCCAATTTTTCCTTCATCAAATAAGAAAGTTATGGTAAGAAGTGATTGCGTTCTGCTACCTGTAGGTTGTC
>NW_019280396.1:82578-176643 GCF_000648695.1 Onthophagus taurus
CCGAAAAGTAGACGGAAATACAAGGGGAAAGTTTGTTGCTGGGCTGAAAAACGATTGTGCAAACGTGTGATTGAGATGTATTATATACCGATGAAAAGAGCAGAAAATTTCCCATAAGATGAATATAGTTCTAGAGTTTTCTCCCCGTCATATAAAGGAGTTATTGACCCAAGCGTGGTTTAGCCGCGGCAAAAATTCGTTGCAGCGCGACGGTGCTTATTTTTTCTTGCTCTCATTATCAACATATCGGCGGACGAAAACTCGGTTTAGGATAGAGAAAAGACCAAGCTTTCCAACCGTGTGCTTAGTTTTTCGCTAGCGTTATAAGTAACAAAGATATCCGTCCGAAAAGTAGATGGAAATACAAAGGTAAAGTTTGTTGCCAACTGTAGGCTCTTTTTTAGGAGCGTTTTTTTACAGACGCCGACAGATATTGACGGACGAAAACTCGGAATAAGATAGTCCAAGGTCAGCTCTTTTCGAATATGTAAACCATTTATTAAATTTCCATCTGGTAACGGCTGCACAAGGCCGTGAAGTTTGGTAATTTTAAGGTAAATTGAACGCAGCGCGACGTTTCTTATTTTTTCTTGCTCTTATTATTAACATATCGGCGGACGAAAACTCCTCGGTTTAAGATAGAGAAAAGACCAAGCTTTCCAACCGTGTGCTTAGTTTTTCGCTATCATTCTAAATAACAAAGATATGGGCCCTAGAAGTAGATGGAAATATAAAAGAAAAAGTTTGTTGCTGGGCGATTTGTTGCTATCGTCTCGCCGGTCATTATTTTTATTTCTTTTATAGAACTTTATTTCTCCTTGTATATCCAGTTGTATCTGCATTCTTTCAGTTTATGATAAGTCTTCTAACTATTACATGTAAAAATCAAATTGAATCATAGCAATGTAATTTTGAGTATTAAACAATCAACAGCCAACATATGGTTGGTGTTGTAAAACCTTAACATCAACTTTTCTTTATGACCTTAAACAGTTCTATTGCTTTATTCTGACTCGATTCGGATAAAAGTTTATTTTGTTTAAACCTTATATTCAAAATACGACAAAAAACGCTGAAGCTTTTAAAAATCATTATTGTTTATCCGGAAACTTAAAATTTGCTATAACCTAATTTCAAACGCTCCTTTATGACCTCAAAAAGTTTCATTTCTTAATACCTACCCGTTTTGAAAAAAATAAGAATTTATTTAACTGCTTTATCAACAGACGTCAGATTAATTAGGTGGTTTTAAAATATATATAGATAATAAATTGATCACCATAGAAACTTAAGATTTGATATAATCCAATCTTAATAGTTCCGTTTTCATTAATTGCATTATATTATCAACAAACGTTCTCAAGGTTTTCAATCTCAAATCGACTAGCTTAAAGTCTTATTTATTCTATCATTGCCATATAAATATGCAAAAAAGTTGAATGTATATTATTTCAATTAATTATAGTTTAAATTAAGCACCGATTTATCAACATACAACATTTTTAAGCGATATTTCTTAATGCACAGCTCAGAATTCATGAAAGTCAAATTGAGTAATTAAATATGTATATAATCGGATGTACATTTATTCTTAATAATTTTAAAGATATATGTTTTTTTTTTGATGAACCAATACAAAGAAAACGATGTCAAAATAAGAGTAGACCATCGTTGGATTTTGAAAAGGGTGGAGTCCCTTTAAGAGTCGACGATGTGTAAAAGTAGCACTCAGCGAATCCGTCCACTACGGGGTCCATTGTCGTAGGACAGGATGTCAACTGAATGTAGCCACGGGCCTTTACCCTCTTCTGCCCGTTTGCAAAACACACAAACACGGATTAGTAGGATATGGGAAACCGGAAAATAGGATCATAATCCCTGCCTATTATGTGACGATATCCCGTTGATTCACTTTGAGAAGGTTACCGAGTACCATATGCTGCTCAGATATTTACTTTTATGACCAAATAAATCACGAAAATAAATCTCAAAAAAAAAGATCCATAAGCGGACAATTTCATAATGAGTATAATTCAAAACACTCACAACCCGGAAACGTTATGGTTACTTTACGTTTCTCAGCATCTCTCCTTTTCTTATACAGGTTCTTTTTTTTTGTTGGCGGATTGACATTAGAAGGTAACCATTGTGTGAAGCTGGACTCTCGTAATGTGAAAATAATTACATACATATCTCGGCCTCGCTAACGTCAAAACTGTGCTCTACAGATTCCGGAATTGTATATATGTTGGGTACTTTTAACCTTTCAATACACACGCGCAGACTATCAGTCCGACCATTAGCACGTCTTCAGATGTTAATCCCGAATATTTCTAGTTCTAGATCTAGTGTTAAGTTTTAATTGTTACTCAGCACTAGAGTGTTGTATATTTTTTATCGAACTAAAAGTCTGTCAGCATTAAATAAAAATGACTATTAAGGTTGGGTGCGGTGATTGTTAAGGTGTTATGTATGGCGTTATACTTATGTTAATGTGGATGATTATAACTAGAATAAGTACATAAACAGTAAGAAGATATACCGATTGAGATTTTATTATCATAAATAACAGGTTGTGGGCCCAGAGTAAAGCAATTCTCTCAAGTGACGCAATAAAAAGTGGCGACACAAGTAATATATCTACAACTGGAGGGAGGAAATATATCACGGAGATGGATGATACAAAATTACATTCAATGTTTAGCGAACAGAATACGTTAAGAAAGATACAAAGGCAAAATGCATATTAGTACAATGTGTATAAGATAAATATTTGGAACACCTGAAGGATGCCAAGTATTCGTACATGTGGATAAGTTTAAAGGCCATATTTGAAATGCAAAGTCCTCTATCACAATTATTATATCATGAAGAAGCTGTTAAAGTTAAAATATAAATCAGGAAATTTACAGGATTTTGTACAGGTAGAAATGTTATTACGAGAATTAGAAGCTCAACAAGAATGAAGACAAGATGATAGCGATAAAACACGTTTCCTAATATTAACAATGCCTGATAAATTTGATGTAGTTATAACAGGATTAGAGACAATGTTCTAATAGGTTCTAATATAATGTTCCTATGAGTTTGTCAAAAACTCTACGACGAATGTGGTAAATCAGGTCATTTCAGTTAATCAGGTCATCACTACGTGGTAGAGGAAGGGGAAAGAGAGGTGCAAGAAATGAGTAAGGAGCTAATTATACTAACGAAATAACTGAAGAAATCTTATTTATTGCTTTAACGAATATCAAAAGAACATTTTGTTCATCAACAAGGATTGACATAAATTCATTATGGATAGTGGTGTATTGGATCATTTGGTAAAAGAAGATTTAGAGAAATAAATGACAGATGTGGAGCATTTATCAAATGATATCAATATAAACATTGCAAATGGCGATAAATTAACTGCGAAGAATGTAGCAAAATTACGAGTACAGTCAGGTGGAACAATTATTGGGTTTAATGCTTTAATTGTTAAAAATCTAGCAGATAATTTGTTATAAAATTACTAATTAACGTAATTTTCAACAATGATAATCTGTGAAAAACAGATAATATAAAGTTTAAAGTAAGATTTATTTAAAGATTACCATTCAAAACTGTTGATATGCCAAGGTCAAAGAGCAAGGAAGAATTATTACATACAGATATTGAAAGGGCAGTAAAAACTCCAACACTAAAAGGGTGAAAAGTTTAAATAATAGTAGATGATCATGCACATTTTGTCACGGTGTACAATCAAAGGCAGAGGCTGCAGACAATATAATGAAGTATGTTAGAGAACTCTCAGCAGAAGGAAATAAGTGCTCAAAATTCGTGCAGATTGTGGAGGAGAATTCAGCTCCCATATACTAAAGGATTTTTGTAAACTAAAAGGTATACAGATGGAGTACAATTCCCTACACACAACAACAAAGTGGAGTAAGTGAAAGAAGCAATTTTACTTTACTAAGCAGAGTGAGAACAATGTTGACAGAGGCTAATCTTCCAAAGTATCTCTGGGAGGACGCAATTCAATGTGCTGCATACCAGCTTAACAGATGTCCAATAAAAACACTATAAGGAAAATTACCGGCAGACATTTATTATGGAAAAGTTGATTTAAATAGGTTAAGAATTTTTGAATCAAGAACATAGTCCTATAAATAATCCGTACCGCATGAGTGGACACAAGAGCAGTAAAATGCAGGCTAGTTGGATATGGAAAAATAGGTTATAGACTTTGGGAAGAAAAGATAAACAAAATAATAATTTCAAGAGATGTTCAATTTGATAAAAATGTATCATTATTTAGTATGAGAAGAAAATGAAGAGCAAGAAAATGTGAATGGGCAAAATGAATTGAATGAAGAAAAAAGCCAAGAAGAAAATGGCCGAAAAACAAGTGAAGATGATGAAAGAGTAATAGAAGATGAAGAAAATGAAACAGAAGCAGATGAAGCAAATGAAAGGAAAGTCCAAATTCCTTCCAAATTTAACGACTACGAACTGTATACTGCGTACTGTTACTATACAGGTACATGACGTACAATAAAGCTGTCAATTCAGGAGAAGAATGGAAACAAGTAATCAATAAGGAAATAGAAGCACTACAGCTACATGGCACTTGCATACCAGCTGATCTACCCAATGGACAAAAAGCAATAGATACTGGATGGGTATTTATTACCAAACAAGATAGAACAAGAAAAGCTAGATTAGTGGTAAAAGGATTTCAGGAGAAGTGCTACGAAAATGTGTACAGTCCTGTGGCACGTATTCCAACAATAAGATTATTATTGTCACACGCTCTAAATGAAAGTTGCACAATCAGGCAACTTGATATTCCTACAGCAATTCTAAATGGGTACTTGGATAAAGCGGTCTACTTTTTTATTGAACTAAAAGTAGAAGACCCAGCAGCCGTCTTAAGAGACGCATGGCTAAACTTGAATGTTTCTAATTCTAGGTCTAGTGTTAGTTCTAGTTTTAATTGGACACTTGGCTAAGCGACAAATGAATAATGTTAAGAAAAACGGGATTTTCGTGTTCATCTCTCTAAAAATATAAGACTTCTCAGAATAGACAGGCTTAAACTATTGAAAATTGTTTGGTGCCTGTCCATTTTTATCACAGAACACTGATGACAGCTATCACAAGCACAGAACCCGCTTGGTCACTCGGTACGTTTTACGATTATACAAGCTATTTCTGTAAGTCGTGGCATAAATTTAATCACTAAAACTAGAGACAAAGTGATGACGATTCGTGTAAAAATTTTTGAAAAAAATAATCTAGTGTTTGATTTTGTACTTTTAAACTGGTTTTTATTTTATATAGAATTTAACTCTACAAATAGATTAACATCTCTCATCTTATCCATTTTACAAACAAGTTTCCTTAATATTTCTTTTTCTTTTGTTAAAAATGATCACATATCAAATCAAAAATTTTTTGGTTGTTTTAATAATGTGTTCTGTTATCGTCTCGACTCCTTCTTTACGTATCTACGAGTTTCTCACAAACCATGGGGCATCTACAGACATTCTTAGAATTTTATTTTGTAGCACTTAAATTTTTGTAATATTAGATTTAGCTGTTGAGCTCCAAACTGGGCATGCATAGGTTATTACGGGTCTTATTAATGATTTGTATAGTAGCATTGCACATTCGATCTACAGTTTCGATTTTTTGTTGATGATGGGATAAAGTTTTTTCAGTCTTGCATATGCTTCGTTTAATTTTTTATTAATATTGTACCTCCATATAAGTCTTTGGTTCAAATATACTCCCAGATATTTGATTCCATTTAATCTTCGATTATTATTGTTGTAGGATTTTTCACTTGTTTAAGGGTAAATATTTTGGCCTCACATTTACTTGGATTTAAGTGAAAGCACCAAATTAATAACCATTTATGTATCTCATTAACCAAGTTTTAGAGATCTTGAAGGGATTTTTTCAGATTTTCGTCTTGGGTGATTATAACCATGTCATCTACGAATAAGGCTTTTTGGTCTTTTTTATTAATCGGAATGTCATGTAAACAGATATTAAATAGTAGTGGTGGGAGAATGCTGCCTTGAAGAACTCCAGCCTTGATTGGTTTTGATTCGGATTTATAAGCATTAACTCTAACGTAAAATGTTCTATCATCCAGAAATGAGAAAATTAGGGCTTGACCTGACATACTAGTACCTGACATACTTTGACATACTTAATCAAAGGCTGTTGTATACAGTTTATTTTCATATCCTCGCTCTATTATTTCCGTCACTCTGATGAGTTGATATTAGGTATGGTTGTGGTTTTTGGATCGTAAACGTTGCAAAATCAATTTCTCAAAAAGTTTACCCATGGTAGGAAACAGACTAATAGGTCTGTAATTTTCGATTTCACGTTTATTTTTGCCAGGTTTCCTAAACATTAATATTTCAGCTTCTTTCCAGGTGTTAGGAAAGAAAATTCAATGCAGATGTTAAAAATGGAAGTTAATATATTTAAGGTCTGGTTGGGTAAATTTTTGATCAATGAATTCGGGATAAGGTCGTGACCAGGAGCTTTTTTGGTAGGTAGTTTATTGGTATTCGAAGTTCTTCAGGGGTGGTATGATCAATAGTGGTTTTATTAACAGGAAGATTAGCATTTAGAATGGCATTAGAATTTTATTTGTGAATGTGTAATTCGCTCTTGAAAATTTTGGAGTGAATATTTTTTCAAGATAGTTTGAAAAACTTACGGCTTTATCAGCATCTGTGCTAAAAGTGTTCTCTTGATGGATTAATGTTGGAATTGGTTCCCTTTTTTTGATTATTTTTTTAATGAAAATCTTTAAAAACGGTAGAATGTCGTTTAGTCAAGTAATGTATACTGAACTAAAAGTAGAACTAACACTAGACCTAGAACTGGAAACATTCAGACTCACAGCAAAACCCGAATATTTCTAGTTATAGGTCTAGTATTAGTTCTAGGGCTAGTTGTTTCGCAAATATGTGAGATTATGATGCAAATGAGTTAATTTATATGGATTGAATACAAAAAGGTAAATAATAAAATTCGGATAATAAATTTTAAGTCTAATAACTTCTAACTAAACGCAATCTTTTGCCTGACTATCGTTTCTGTTGGTAATTATGGACTAATTATGGCGTGTGACTGTGTAAACGCATGTAGTGGAGGGTTAAGAAGTAATGTTACCGCTTAAAATTTTTGGTTGTTGTATAAAGCGGTACCCTAAATGGTAAGAAACGTGAGCCGCCGTTCGTCACCTGCCCGATTGACGTGAACGAATACCACCCATTTGTAATATTAATGAGTCGAGATGCATTAAGAAAATTAACTCGATCGGTGCGAATACGTCGTTTAACATATCATTATTAATCTTTATAAAAATAAAATTTCGCATAACTAATAAAGACAAATATTTCTTATTAATGTATCGATAATTTAAAATAGAACACTACAATTTTAACGTTATGAACAATAATTATGTACCATACAAGTCGTTAATACGTCCGAGGCATGGTAATAGCCTTGTCGCAGTCGCTTTGATAAATTCAATTACCCTAGAAAAAGGATCAACTTACAAGAGTCGCAAGTCGCCAAGGCAATTTATCTATCTTAAAGCGTATACCGGTCGTGTCTATCAATTAACATTAACCGAGTTCAGTTCGCGGAGTTAAGCTTTTGCGTAAAAGTACCACGTCCTTAGAGGTATTTTTACTAATCATTCTAAATCAGACTTTTTAGTTAGTTGCAAAGAAGAATTTTGACTTCATAAAATGTATAGAAAATCAATTAATTTGCGGTTAAGTCTCGGTATCGAGTTTCTAACAATTTTATTAATAATTCGTATTAATAGAAATAATTAAATATAAGTGGTCTTGAAATTAATTTAGCTTTCGAGCGGATCATACTCTATCTAAATTTCTTTCTGGTTAAAATAAATTAATTAGTTTTTGTTATGAGTTGAAACCACTTCCCGTTGATGACGTATCACTCACCGATGAGGTCTCTTCGCGGATGCACACACCATCACGAAGAGGCCGAAGGTGTTGCTCGTTGGTTCGGTGCGTGTGATATAATTACCCGTGTATTGTCTGAAGATTAATGACACCGCCGGAGGAATCCGACGGCTTCTGTATGATTGCCCCTGTTGTTGGGTAACTATCGAATAATCAAGTGTGACCATATCGCATTCTGCCCCTGGACGGGAGGCCCTTGATGAAGAAAAAGAATAAAGAAGACAAGTTTTATTGTTGTTGTAGTATACGCTTTTTGTTCAGTTTTCGTTGATTCGGTTCTTCTCCTCGGCAGGTCCGCGCTTTCATCTTCTCTCCACGGCCCGTTGTTTTAATTACGTTCGTTTTTTTAGGTTGTATCGAGTGTGAAATCCCGATATCCAATTAAAAGAGTTTCACGCGTGCTGCGGTAGGTCAACGTTCGTTAAAAAAAATACTCAAAAAAAAAACTTTCACGTCCTCGTCCCATTCTTTCTTATTAACCATAAGGTTAATAATCGAAAAAATAACATCTTTAATACACCCAATTTGTGAAATTACAAACCAACGAAACAACATGATAATACAATAAGGGCGAAAACATGATCGACATACGTTTGGCACGCTTCTCGTTTGGCGACAAAAGACACCGAAGCACATTGGCAACGAGCACGCGCCAAAAATTAAAATATCGCCCGTACGGAATCGGTAAATTACAGCAATTGAGTCCCTCGAAGTCGTTTAGGGCCGTGAGGAGGAAATTACACGTTGCTATACGAAAAGAGGGAAACATAACGGTCCGCGCGGGTCGACAATAAAAAAAATGCGCGTAAGAAGAATCCGGAGGGCGGCGAATGGGTCTCCCTCTCAATGGTGCTATGAATGGTGCCCTAAGTCCGCCGGTTCTTGTGTGTACACCGTCGCCGAGGATCATATAACACGTACCTGAATTGTGCGCGATTTTTTTAACCGGGACCCAGCTTTTTGTCCAACACAGTTCGGTGGGTGTTCCCAGAAGCTTCCGGAATAAGTTGTTTTACAAGAGACTGTACTGGATTGAGAGCAGCTTCACTCTTTTTCTAGCCGAGTCAGCCGTCTAAGCAGACGACGAAAAATAAACCCTCACCAAACATTATCACAAATCTTTTATGTATTTTTTTTATAGCAACGAACCATTTAAAACGATTAGATTACATAAATTTACATGGATTCGCACACTAACCATAAAAGTTGAATCATTTATCATTATATATTTGCAGTTATTTGATAAACAAGTTTTTTAAATTATACGAATTATCTAATACATAGTAAAAAGCACAGACTATATCAACTTTGAACGAATTGAAAGTTACAAGTTTAGTCAGTGTCATTGAATGATGTGCAATATTGTCTATGTTGCTTATCTTAGAAGGTAAAATATTATTATTCATATTTAGTAGACTGATTCATTTATTACCATTTTGCTTATTGTTTATTTTGGAACATTGTTACTTAGCCTAATATGATGTTATTACATTATCTTTCATTAGAACTTGTGAAGACAGTGATATGCTATATGGATTTGAACTGTATCTCGATTTCTTAAACCCGTTTTGTTCATCTACACACATAACATATATACAGTAATATTTAATTATTTAAACTAATATAACATACTTGCAAGTAGGTCATTAACTAATGATTCAAAGGGTACTTAAATGATGAGAATTACTGACATATCAGATGAAAATGCAAAGTAGAACTGTTTAGTTAGCAACTGGATATTTAAGTGGACTTATAGGGAAGATAAAGAAGGCAAAATGTGTGTATCACTAATAGTGAAGATTCTTTCAATAATAGTGAAGTGATTCTCTTCATTCTCTTCATATGTATTAGACGCAAAACAAATGACTCGACAATAATGTTATAAAAGAAGTAATATCTAAGAATATATTCCCTTTATTGGTGTCAAAGTTACATTTCTAAAATGTATTATGTGGAAAATTTATGGTGTTCTTTAAAAAGTCCATAAGGCAATTAGGCAATGGTTAAATTCAATGCTTATGAAATCTTTCTATAAAACAAGTCAAACGTGACATCAAATTATGGTTTAGATATGATATTGGAGACTTGGAGATAATAATAAACTGACCGAGAAGATTAGAGATGTATCTAATACTATGCTATGATAGATTTTACATAATAATAATAATAATAATGTACGAAACTTTGACATACTATTTGCTACTGTACATTCTAAGTTAAATTAGAAAAAGGGTAAGTGAAATGGTTGGGTGTGTAAAAGGTTTAATAGTTATTAAATGGAGAAACACAAATGTTGTGAATTACTGACAAGTAATTATCACGACAGTATTAAGCTGAATATTGGTATATCAATTATAATTCTATAACACTGCATACAAAATCATTTTAAATATGAATTAAATAATCCACCTCCACAATGTTGTTATCATACAACCAATCAATACTATTTTGGTCTAGTTCAACATCCTCCTCATCATCTTTCAAAACTGTTCATGATATTCCTATATATTATCATGCATGGGATGCCTTTATTTTCTCACTGACATTTTTCAACACTGTCCTGGACTTCAAACACATTCTATATTTTATCATATTCATCTATTAACATTGCCCTTCATATCTATCAAAATTGTCCCTAAAGACCTTTTGTTGACATTGTTTACGGTATTTCTAATACCACCCCTGACTTTACTCAACACTGTTCTGGTTTGTGTCAATATCTTACTTTTCATTAGTGGTAGAGCGGATATCCGGCAACTATCCGGTAACCGGCCATTTTTTAAAATCCGGCCGGGTACCGGATAGTTACCTTTAACATTCCTTAATATCACTTTCGATTATTAATTAAAATATCCTCTTTTTAATGCAAAAAGCCGTTTAGAAAAATCACTTTTAGTTCATGAGAAATAAGACAATTTTTTCGAATTCTGCAATTTTCGCCGATTAAGTTTTAAAAATTCGTATAAAATCTAGTTCTTGGAATAGGAGCATGAAAATTCCCCAAAGTGTTAATAAAAGCGTCCTCTTTCCAATGACCCAACCCATTTTGAAAAATAACTTTCCGTTTTTGAGAAAACAATATTTGAAGTTTTGAGAAAATTTTTGATGTAATTTTCATCGATAATTTTCAAAATTCGCTGTAAAATTAATTTCTTGAAGGATCCTTGTGGAAATATCAAAAATTATTAATTAAGATATCCTCTTTTTAATGCAAGAAGCCGTTTTGAAAAATCACTTTTAGTTCTTGCGAAATAAATTTTTGAAATGATCGACAATTTTTTCGAATTTTGCAATTTTCGGCGATAAGGTTTTAAAAATTCGTATAAAATCCAGTTCTTGGAATAGGAGTATGAAAATTTCCCAAAATGTTAATAAAAGTGTCCTCTTTCCAATGAACCAACACGTTTTGAAAAATAACTCTTCGTTTTTGAGAAAACAATATTTGAAGTTTTGATAAAATTTTCGATGTTGCAATTTTCATCGATAACTTGCAAAATTCTCTATAAAATTAATTTCTTGAAGGATCCTTGTGAAAATATCACCAATTATTAATTAAAGTATCCTGTTTTTAATGCAACAAGCAGTTTTGAAGAATCACTTTTTGTTCTTGAGAAATAAATTTTTGAAATAATAGACAATTTTTTCGAATTTTGTAATTTTCGCCAATTAAGTTTTAAAAATTCGTATAAAATCAGGTTCTTGGAATAGGCACATGAAAGTTTCCCAACCTGTTAATAAAAGTATTCTCTTTCCAATGAACCAACGCGTTTTGAAAAATAATTTTTATAAAATTTTCGATGTTGTAATTTTCATCGATAACTTGCAAAATTCGCCATAAAATTAATTTCTTGAAGGATCCTTGTGGAAATATCACCAATTATTAACTAAACTCCTCTTCTAGAGTTGATTCGTTAGTTAAATCATTCCATTCTTCCATTCTTGTATATCATTACTATGACATCCCTTTATATTAAGCCGTTATCCAAGAAAGTGCTGACGTACCTCAACATCCTTTCCACCATCTATTAACATTACTCTTAATATCTTTCAATATTGTACGTGAAATCTTCCAATGCTGTTTATGGCTTTCATCGACCTTGTTTACGGTATTTTTCAACACCGATCCTGATATAAATTAATTCTGTTCTGGTCTCTCTCNATAAAATTTTCGATGTTGCAATTTTCATCGATAACTTGCAAAATTCGCTATAAAATTAATTTCTTGAAGGATCCTTGTGGAAATATCACCAATTATTAATGAAAGTATCCTCTTTTTAATGCAACAAACCGTTTTGAAAAATCAGTTTCAGTTATGAGAAATAAATTTTTGAAATGATCGACAATTTTTTCAAATTTTGCAATTTTCGCCTATTAAGTTTTAAAAATTCGTATAAAATCCAGTTCTTGGAATAGGAGTATGAAAATTTATCAAAGTGTTAATAAAAGTGTCCTCTTTCCAATGAATCAAGCCATTTTGAAAAATAACTTTTTATTTTTGAGAAAACAATATTTGAAGTTTTGATAAAATTTTCCGCATTTCTGGTATCCGGCTTTTCGCAAAATCATTATCCGTTCCATCACTACTTTTCATCTATCAACAGTCTCCATCATATCGCTAAACACCAACCCTAATACCTTCCATTTTCTGATATCACTATGACATCCTTTTATATTAAACCATTAACCAAGAAAGTGCTGACGTACTTCAACATCCTTTCCACCATCTATTAACATTACTCTTAATATCTTTCAATATTGTACGTGAAATCTTCCAATGCTGTTTATGGCTTTCATCGACCTTGTTTACGGTATTTTTCAACACCGATCCTGATATAAATTAATTCTGTTCTGGTCTCTCTCAATATCTTCCCACTATCTATTAACATTATTCGTGACAACCTTATATCTTCCACTGATCCTAAACTCCTGCAATTTCATCACCATCTTTCTCCAATATTGTTCATAAGATCCTTCACTGATATTTTTCAACATTGTCTTGGTCTCTCAACATATTCTATATTTTATCGTATTCATTTATTAACACTACCTTTGATATCATTCAATATTATAACTGTTAATATTGTCCCTGAAATCGCTCAATGTCGTTCATGACATTTGTTGACTTCGCTCAACAATTTTCTAGTCTGTCTTAATATTTTATTTATCATCTATCAACACGGTCCACCATATCACTAAACACCATCCTTAATATCTAACATTCCTGTATATTTCTATGATATCCCTTTATATTAAGCCATCATAAAACAAGGTGCTGGTGTACTTTAACATCCTTTTTATTATCTATTAACATGAACCTAAATTATACAATAGTTATATGCAGGTTTTAAATTTCTTGGTACAGATGATTAAAACACATAAGTTAAATCCTTAATTTCGTTTATTAATTAAACATGGTCAATTATGACGTTTCGGGAAGCATTCCCTTCATCAGATAGTGGACTTTAAATTGCAAACATTTAACATTAAATTAAAATAGAAATTATAATTTTGAACTTTCATTGTGGCTTATTAACGCACGATAAATTTTATGTACCTTACGATCGCCATTATCAAATTTATACGATGAACCTAAATATATTTCAACAACGTACGTGATTTATTTATTGCCTACATCTATTTTGATTACGGTATTGTTCAACATTGTTTCTGACATCAATCAATACTGTCCTAGTCTCTCTCAATATCTTCTCACCATCTATCAACATTATCAGTGATATTCCACTACATTATCCTGGTCTTCATTAATTTTTTTTTGTAACTCATGTTCTCCACTTTCGTCGCTTTTCTTCCCTCACATTTATTATAAAATTTCTGTATTTTCTGACTTTTACAATTTCTTTTCGTCATCAATTAATATTATCTCTGATATCTCAATTTTAGTAACATTTATGACCTTAGTCTACAATATTGACGGTATCTGTCGACATCATCTTTAACATCTCTTAACAGCATCCCTCATACGTCTTAATAGCATTACTGGTATTTCTCTTTACCCTCTTTGAAATCCTCCAATATTACTCAAGTTCTTTGTCAACATTATTTACGAAATCTGAAAACATCCCTGACCCTAATTCAATGTTGTTGTTTTCTCGCAATATTTTCCTCGTTATCTATCAATAACGTTCTTGATATAGTTAAATATGATGTCTCAAAATCATTACTGGGACTTTTCAACACCGTCTATGGTATCTCCTTATTTTTATACCCCCTCATTATTCTGTTCAATTATCACTGAATACTATCCTGACCTCTATCAATAGCTCCTCCATCACCACATCACCATGACATATCTAAACGTGATCTTTGATATCCTCCAACATCATCTCTGGGCTAGCTCAACATCCTCAACATCTTCCCCAACATCTATTTAGTACTCCTAATATCTTTCACCATTGTCCTTTGATACCCTCCTTGATGTGACATGGTGGTCTTTTTAATTATTTGATTTTTTAGATACATCATTTTCAACTATAAACATGTTAGATTATGTTTCAATTGAACTATAACGGGCGATTAAACATGGACATCCCGAGGAGGCTCAAAGTGAATAGGTGTTGAGATAAGAGTTCTAAGATATCGACAACAATCTCAATGTCATTGAAAATTGTAGGATTGTAGATAACTTTTTGAAGTTTTTGAAGGGTCAATAACCTCCTAGAACTCATCTTTTCTGAACTAATGTTTTCTTCGTTAGTGGATTGGCCGAAAAAGTGAAATTTCTGACCCACCTAGAAAAATAAGAATCAAATCAACAAATAAATGTGGAACGATTTTTTCTTTTATGATTATACTACATGAGTATATAATAATATGCTTTTTTTGTGTAAAATGAATTATTTCATCAGATTTAGATGGTAATTTACATAATGAACAAGAAATACCGTGAGTATTACTTTAAAATATTTTCTTACGATATAATTAACGTAACATCATTATTATACATGTTTTATATTTAAAAATTTCTGCTTCATTAATATCCGTCCCCAATTAAAAATATTTGTTATATAATTTATAAATAAATTTTTAATCACAACAAATTTTTTTAAACCAACAACGATTAATTAGCAATCAACATAAAGAAGTTAACTTGAAATAGAACGGATCTGGTTTTAATACTTTGTTGGTTACAAAAGACGCATATTATCTAAACACTTTTTATTTTATTAATACAGTTAACCATTAAACCATAAAATATGAGAGTAGTTGGCGAAGTTCTTCAACGGATATTGAAGATTTCCTTCTCTTTTTCGCAAACTTTTTCATATCCTACATATTAATGAGTACCTTGCCCAACTTTTTTTAACAACTTTTTACACTCAATTTAAATGAGTCGATCTACTTTCAAAGAGGCCGAGCTTTTGATTATTATTAAAAAAATGGTAACAAAGCTTCGTGCGTAGCAAAAGCAACTAAACGCTCAGTAAAATGGTGTTTCTTTTTGTTTCATCTTTTGCCCTCGACGAGGCCTAATGAGCGTATCACTCATATTACCTGCATGCCGAGTTCGTACATCTGCCTCTTCCGCAACCGTCGACAACAACAACGAAGACGGCAACTACGAAGGCGACTACAACGACCAAGTCTCAAACCGCAGGTCGAAGGATTTAATACACATACACACAGGTAGTAGTCTCTTTTTTATTCTTATTAATATCCTGCGATAACTAGCGCGCAATTAAACCGCTAAGGATAATTGAAGAAGCCGCGGAATTATACGATGCACAAGCGGGTAATTTAACCTATATATTTTTAAACCCTCACCATCGTCGTTACCAATAACCGGTGCACCTCAAAACTTTCAATTTAATGTTAAAAAATAAAAAGAGCAAATCAATTATTCTAGTATATGTAGATCCGTTGAAATGATCAAGATAAAGATAATCCAAAATTAAGTGATTTTTTTATCGAACAACATTCTATTTAAGCATATATTTTACGTACAAAGAATGCAGAATTTTCTTTATAATGAAGATATGATATAAGAAAATACCACGAATCGAAACATTTTGAAATAAATCCGATGGCTTTCAATAATCCAACCAGAACTAAAGGAAGACATACAGTCCATACGCAAAGATATCTTCACCCCTTTATCTCCCAATCGGATTTTCGGTCGTTATTAACGACGATCGTAAATACTAATTAGGTAAGAAACGGATTCTTGCCATCGGGAACCAACCCGTATATACACACACACACACAATTCGACAACGGAGAATACCACAGGAAGTATACGATTAAATCGTACGCTGGGCCAATTTGCGTTTCAGCTAATCTCAATTAAGCCTCCTCTACGTGAAAATCCGTTGGGGATCGAAATGAATTTTTTTTTCTGACGCTACGGATCGTTGTTGATACAGTTATAATCCGATGCTCTCGCCGTTACGGTTAAATTATTTAAAATTAATAATTTGCTTGAATACAAAACGTAATCCAATTTGAAAAGAATGGCTCAGTTCTGACATATGGCACGTTCAAAAATGGGAAACTGCCTATTTTCCGTACACGTTGCCACATAACGAGAGAGAATTGCGCAATCCGAGTAATGCATTTTTAATTGTTCGGCGCTTTTAATGTCGAGGTTTTTTGTTCGCATTTTTTCCCGGTACTGTTTTTTCACTTTCTCGAAACTCGCCGGCTCTACGTAAATATGTCTGTCAAGGCGCGTAGCTTTTGCAATGATTAATTAGTGTCAAAGTTAACGGATGCGGTAAGAGTAATCAATCTTTAAAAAATCAATTCTTCGCGGTTTAAAAATAAACGATTGTTAAACGTGTTCTAAAAAGGAGTAGCGAACTAGATACGAAGCTCAGCTGATAGTCAAATTGGCCCTGATTGATCCTAATTCGTATTTCCGTCGTGAACACTATGAATCTCTAACTTTAGTACGTCTATTTTCTAAATGTCGTTTTATTACGAGAACGATTTTTGTGTTTCAATTCTTAAATTCATTTTCAATCAATGTAGCAAATTTGATTCTCTGTGACAATTTGTGTTAGCTAAGCTTTTAGATTCAATGGGAGTGTACCGTGTGAGTTGTAATGAGAGGTCCCAACAAAAAGGCTACAAACCACCTATAAATCAAACAGGAAGTTGCTTCCTACGCCGAGCAATTGCACCTAAAATTAGAAGCTGTGAGGGCTGTCGGGGATAATACGCTATTAATTGTTTTGCGGTCGTCGTAAACTGCCGGGTATCATTACACAACGGCTATTTATAGAAAGCTCTTAGTGACTAAAATTTAAGCCCGTCGAAAAACGGCTTCTCGAGGCGCATACCGCGGTTGCCCTTTATTGTTGCCTTTACGCTAACAGCTTCTTGCATTGATCGGTTAGTTACGGTGTATTGTGCACAATTTTCTATACATACCTACAAGATGGTTGTTGCATTTTTTCGCTACAACTGCGATTTGTATTTAAAACATTTCACACAATTTAACGTTTGTAAGGAAAGACTTGGTATATACGACATTATATAAATAAAGACTTATGGCGAACTTATTTTCATAGTTTAATGAAGACGGTATGTATTTAAGATTGGAGCGGCGTTATCGTAATGTATATTTAACGATTTTTGTGCACCAGCTTAGTAATTACCGTACCCGACGTCATCATTGCAAGTATGCAACCAATATCACAGTATACGTATTGCAATACGCGATTTGCGAAATTGGTTACATACTTGCAATGATGACATCGGGTACGATATTTAATTAACACACTGTATATGGAAACAGTTAAAATTCATTGTACCAATAAAGTAAGAGTGGTTGAGGTTAACAATATTATGAAACTATCTTCTGTTATTCGTAAGCGATTAAAATATATATCCTGATTTTCTTTGAATAGTTCTGTAAGTAATGTGTTTGATGTTTTCGCACAATCCACGTTCGAATATAGCACCTAAGGTTTCCTTTCTTTTATGTTAACAAATTATGGAGCTCCAAAGAACATATTTACATTACCATAGTGATGCCTGCACAAAATTGTCAAGTTTCAGCGATTTGACACCACGCATCTGGCTTCTTACTAGCGTCAGTAACCAGTAAAACTTTTAGGTATAATAGCTTTAAAAAGAATGAAAAGAAGAGGTGATGAGCGAGATTTTCGTATTGATATGCACGGATCACGAAACAAATACGCGGCTTCACAATGCGTTAAATCAGCAGAACCATCAATCAGATATGATTTCTGCGATGATCCTGCTTAAGCGTATCGCAAATTACTAACCCGACAATACATCGTCTATTTTTATTAATAGATGACAGAAATTTAACAGATATTGGAGAACAAAGAATGAGAAAATCACTTAATAGAAACTGAAAAGAGAAAAAAGGTTGTTAAAATAGAAAAAAAGTGAAAGCTAGAAAGTAGCTAAACAGAATGGTTACAGACAGGAAGAGACATAACAGAGGCAAGAAGTAAAAGAAAGACGCTCACTAGAAATTAGGATAAGAAGCAAGAGACTAGACAGGCAACAAATGGAAAAGATATTGTTTCAAAAGTGACTCATAGTAGAAGAAACTATATTTAAAGCAACGGAGCAGATAAGAAAGTGATGAAATAGCGAGGATGGAGAATATAAACTGTTTGTTAATATAAGACTGAAACTGATAAAAGCCTAAAAAGAAAGTGTTTGCATAGAGTAGAAAGAAAACAGAGAAGCTGCTACAGGGATAAAAAAGAATGGAAAGAGCTAAGTAGAGGACAACTTGTATATAAACGAACACCTAAGGGCTAATAATATGAACCTTTTCAACAGGGTACGGGAAATCGCGCGAGAGAAAAACTATAGGTACGTTTGGATAAAGAGCTGCTTGATTCACGTAAGAAACGTTGACAGGGCTAAGACTTTGGTAGTCAAATGTCTGTCAGATTTGAATAAATTATAAGACAGGGCTCTTTCTTGCATTAGATTTCTTTGGGAGTATCACTTGTGTATCTCTGACATCCATGACCTGATTGAAACATGAATATAAAACTTGAAAATATTCAACTTTGTAGTTACGTAATATGTAGAAAATTGTTACCTGAATGTGAGTCCAAGTTTAAAGTTCAACAAGTTCACAAAGCATCCAATATATGATGTTTTCTTGAAATCCTGGGACACTAACAAATCTAACAAAGGACCATCTTGTTGTGGAGACTGCAAAAATTATGAAAAGACTTTTTAGGTAAACACACAAGGAAATTGCAACACCAAAAAGGGGTAAAGTTTCTTTGGGCAAATATGGCAGAAACGTTTAACTACAAAAAGTAACAACTCGAAAGTAACATAGGGTGGTTGTATGAAGGTCAGACGAAGATGTGGGGTACGTTGCAATGTTAAATTGTATTGCGAGGTGTACATTAAATTGTAGGAATTATGATATGTCGTGTAGTAACCTATTACTAAAATATTTTTATGTCTGATTGAAATTTTTTTGGGATCGTATTTAATACTTGCCAAATTAAACAAAAAAAATATTTTTAAAAAATTTGCTCCTGTGAAAACGCAGAAAAGCGGTGTTTTTTATAAACAACGATAGTAAAACGATCTTATAACTATAATGTGAAAGTAAAGAGCTGCTTTGAAAAAGGTTCATGGTTTTATTTATTTATAGGGATAAAAGAACAAGTTAAAAAAATTATGTAGGGGTGTGATACATTTCAAAGCAGTTTTTTGGATGCAGAGTAACATCACATTTTTTACAAAAAAAATTGGCATGTTTGTGATAAAAAGCGCAACATCGTTGACCTTGCCGATATTTTACTACGTGGCCTATACCATCAAAACGCAAAGTCTCGTAAAAAGCTTTCGCTGTACGCCCAGGTTTTCGTTTATCTACCTTCTTATAAGTCTCCAACATACTTGTCGCTACACTTCGGCGGAATTTTAGATGATCATATTCTCCATTTATAAATACCACTTCTTGCCTCTAATTGAAGTCCTATTAAGGCTTATATTCTGATCAGACCTATCAACTCCTCCCATATTGTTATTGTAGACTTTCATAAGAGCTGGTTGTGCACAGGATTTATTTTTGCGGCGCTGGCGTTTGATACCACTGTGATAACACGTTTATCATGCTACTTGCAAACTATGATTTCTTCAGCTCTTGTAGATTTGAATTTGTAGGAACTTCGGTGTAACTTTTTCATGTCTTTGTTTGATGGCAAAGGACATTTGGAATTGCAATTTTCCCTTATCGTTCCAGTATCAACTCCTCTTTGAATCCTTTTTTTTCTAGCTCATCAATCAACGGTACCAAGGTAAAAAAATTGTCGAAAAACGAGTGGAAGCTTGCGTGGTTGTTAATTTTCCGAAGAACCAAGTTTAATCTAATCCTAATCCAAGTTTTCTATACTGGCTCAAATTCTCTCCATATTGCCCTTGATAGGGTTCACACCATAATATATGATATAATCATATCGAGTTGCTCCCACCAACTTGTAGCTCCATCGTAAGACACCATAGCCTCATCGATGCTATGATTTTCTTCAAAAGGTGAAACGTTTAAAAAATTGATATTCAACGCATCTATCAGTGGCCAAATTTTGGCAAATTTATCATTTTGTTTCAAATTAGAGTTATCACAACAGTGGAGATTAGACAGGAATAGGCATACCGCAGTCAGTGGCTTGCTCCCAATACATTTGTCTCCTATGTATAATAACATATCCACTAAACATCAAAATTCCGAAGAAACACTGCATTTTTTTGTTACTTCATTGGTCACATTTCCTATATTGCTTTTTGAGTGGCGTACATGTTCATGTATTTTACGAACATGCTTATGATGTTATTATCAAATAGACATTCAAAATAATACAAGGGAGTCTGTTTAAACGTCGCTACTTCCATGTCATTCCAATTATTATTTTGGGTTGTATGTCACGTGATGACCAACTATATGCTTTATTTTTGGGGACAACAGCTTCAGCAGTTGGCAGTGAAATTGTTTGCGTTGAAGTAGTGGGTGTACATGAATTTATTCGCAGACGTTTAGCAAGCTGATGTAGCAGCAGAAGCTCGGCTTGAGCTCGTAGCTGCGAACCAGGTAAATTATTCAACAATATTTCATTTTCTTTTTCAGAATCTTCATCTGTAACATCTGCATTACAGTTTTCTGGCTGAAATATTGTAATAGCGTCGGGTAACGGACAGTCGTCATTCTTTTCTAATTCATACAAAATTTCATGCAGCTTCAGACTGCACATACTCATAGGTCTAAAGCAAACAAACAAAAAAGGCAATAGTGGTCTATTTTACTACTAGAGTATATAAATAACATCAAGTTTATTTAAAGCTAATTTCACTTTGACATAACGGTTATGTAAGTTATTTGCATTTTGGTGTAGCTCACATGTGCAATTATTGTAATTTATTAAATTGTCTCAAAAATAAATCTATCTGGTATTCTATACTTTCTTCGAAAAACTAATGTTAAAAAACTGCTGTATTAACCTCAAAATAAAACGAGTGGCAACTATCACATCGGATTCATAACACTGACTGGAGATGGGTTATACGGTAGCATATGTAAGTAAACACCCAGAGATATGTGGACGAATTATACAACCCCATATTCTCCCATTTCTTCAGCAGTTTCACCCACTCTTCTAACAATATAATGCATGTCCCTATATTACATCTCTATAATATCTCTTCCTATATTTCACTCATAGAGTATATTATTAGGAGGAAACTGAGGATCTTACTGCTTCCTGCGCAAACGCTGCTATGAAATTATTAATTGTAAGAAAAATATTGAGAGATATATAAAGATACGAATATTATAAGTTCACCTTTTCTTTGGCTACTACGTCTTTTGACATTAGTCCAAATACATTACTTTGCTCCCCTATTTGAGTAGCTGTAACAGTTCATGAATTTAAAGTTTTATCTTATCGCGTTCACAGTCGACACAAAATTCATTAATTGCACTTTGGAATTATTCCCACTTCAATCTCATTTTAGGTTATTATAATGATTTTTTAGATTTACACTTTGATGCTGAATAATTTGGATCCAAATTTTGAAATAATATTGCAATAAAATAACTGTTGAAAAAAAGTTTTATTTTAAATGAAAATTTTAAAGTTAATTTAAATATACCTTTAATTATTTGAAAGAACATGATATCTGAACTTGTAACGTACATAAACAACGGTTAATTTCCATGTAAAGTACACGAGTAAACAAGCTCTCTATCTCATTAAACGAAAGGACAATGGTAAATACGTAGGCCGGTTTTAAGTCCACAAACAATACATTTAAAGGATAATCGTTCGCCGGCGTGAGGACCAAGTGAAACGAAAATTACGGATAATCGGAGTCGATTTCCATAAAAGAAAACCACCTTCGCCCAATCGGACTCCGAAGGAAGACGAGGTCCCCCCGAAACTATTGTGATGCCGCTATAAATTACTATTTAAATTGGTCGGGGCTTATTTAAATATCGGCGTTTCGTAAACTCCACAAACACAATAAGCCCATTTCGAAAAGAGGCATTAGCCTAATAACTCGCTTATTGTGCGCCTCGGAGACCCGATGATAACAACTAAACCATTGCACGAGCCTAAATAATGCATAGAGTTGGGTTTTTTGTTTTTTATTTTTTTTGTTAATTGTTCGAGAGCGATTTAAACGGTAACGAATTAACGTAATTTGTAACCATCCATTCGTCGGACCGAGAGAGGTGATAGACCTGTTGACAGCCATTAGCATTAATAGCCGCCGTTTATCTTGATTATTATATCATTGTTGTACTATTAGAATAATTGACGGATCGCTCAGCGTTCATTCTGCCACGTTATATTGCTGTGAATGAAACGGCAATGACTAAATAATGAGATATCGTTAGATAGTTTTAATTTGATTCCACAATTTTATATTAACTAAAATCAACTATTAATTATAAAATAATTTCTATCTTACTTAATTTCTCTATTTAGAACAGTATTTAGCGAAAATGTCACCTTAATAACGCAAAAATAAGTATCTACTCTCGCTAATGAGAACGTTTAAATACATACACGTATTAAATACTTTCTAATTTCCTGTTAGTTTATTTAAATAATTTCTCAATATGGTTAATTAGTTTGAAATAGCAATTTACGACTAAACTAACAAGTATAAGTAAGTGTATATTACCAAAGTAGTTTATATTTGGAATGTTAACATTAACAAGAGTATGAACGCGAGAAAATGAAGTAGGTGAGTATAAGGAGTGAAATCCCGGTTTCGATTTTCCATGCACAAAAGAACGTTTTGTATACTTGTGAGCGTTAAAAATATTCAATTATGTAAATCTAATTCAATTAAAAACCGTCGTTCATGCTCGTTGGGCGCCTCGAGGTCCGTTAGTACGCAAAAAATCCGTGTTCATTAACCTACGTATGCAAAAAAAAAGCCAAACAGGTCGAGTTTACCACTCGGAAAACCTATTTTTCGTGTTAAGAGGCGAAGTTCTTTATGTGGAACACGAATAAAAAGGAGTTTTAATCGTTGCAAGTCATACGCTGTAAGTGCATGTACCAAAGGATGCGTTCTAATTAAACATTGCCGCAGAAAAAAAGTGAGCAGCAAAGTAAATCCAGCTAATAAACCTCTTAATTAAACTGTAGTTACACTGAAAAAATGAAAATTATAAGTAAATAAGATTAAAGGGAGTGTAGGCAACTTTATATACAACAACGTTGCAGTTGTTTTAGTGTCTCCATCTGCGAGAATTCTTATGAACTATATACTTAAAACTAAATAAAAAATATTAAATAAATACATTGTATCTTATAATAATTGGAGTATCTCTGATTTTAGTAATTATTTTGATTTTGTTAAAAAAAAAAATCCGAAATTTAGATACTCATATTTAGAATTTCCTTTAGAATTGGAGAACGTAGGATTTCTGAATTATCCAGACTTGACTTTGCGCAAAATTCTAGTTACTTAAAGAACAAAAAATTAATTAAATCCTCACTACCAAATAGAAAGCATAAAGAAAGGGAATAGAAAGGAATAAGAAGATGTTATTAACGAGTGCTTCTTTACTTTATATCTTGTTGGTTCGTTATAAATAATTTGTTTGTAAAATTTTTGATCGAATTTAATAATAAAGAATATTAATTAATTTCTTTCTTGGTAATACAGCCATGTTATTTCTTTTAATACTTCCGTAAGTACTAAGATTTCAGCAGTGAAGATTCAGTATGATCGCCAACCAGGCACTCATAACGCTCAGCTCCCTAGTTTTATCTGTGAATAATCCTATTTCAATTACGCCACATACAGTCAAGATGCTGCGAGAAACATCATCGATGCTACACAAATATTTCGACCACTTTCAATCATTAACCTCTGCATCCTTAAGTATGCTGACAAACTTTTACCACCAAGTTGGGAAACCCCGAAAGCTTGAGGAATCCTGTGGAAAACTGCAGTAACTAATACCAATCAGAGACAGGGTCAGGACTGATAAGAGCGGAAGAATTGGTACTCAGATCAGGAGGTTTAGCAAAGGGCCCACGACCAATAGTAAAAAAGTGTGGTTACGAAACATGAAATGAAGCCTCGGAGAATTAGGAGATAGGTACTTGAAATATAAGAATTAAACAAACCAGGAGCACAGCAGACCTTGCCTGATGAAATAAAAATGTATGTTAGCAGGTAGGTGATATGATCAGAGATGCTAACGCTTACACTGTGTTGTGTAATGCCAAGCAGACTATTATCGACTTTCAACCTTCAACCCATAAGAGAACGAATGCGCAAACTGAGAATCATATCTCATTTCTTTATCTCTAATTATTAACTTATATTGCCCGACGGGCTGCGAACTGATGCATAAAATATAAGAGACCTTCCATCAACAACCAGAAAACATATAGTAATCGGGGATATGAACATGATATTGGAAAAGAGCAGGAATTGAAAGAAACGATTGGTTTTGATTAATTTTGTGACAATATGTTTCCTCTATTTGGAGATGCACAAGGCCACGGGGTCACACAGAAAAGAACAGCAACCAATATACTAGATCTTAGGGTAAAATGTAATTCTGATCATTATCTAGTTGAAGTAAAATTTAGGTGCAAAGTTAACAGCTTAATACAACAGAAGACAAACAAGCAAGAGAAACTTCTTATCTTAGAGAGATTAAAGGAACCAACTGTACAGAAGAAGCTGTGGTTGAAAATCGGTAGAAGAAAGCAATGGACAGGAAAGCGTATACATCAACGTAATATTTATATGATTCCATTCATCCTCAACAATCACACGATTCCATTATCAAGGAGCGTATGTACCGCATTCTTAGGATCATTAGGACACCAGTGAAGATTATAAGACTGATACGAGCAACATTAAGTAGTACATAAGTCTATCTACGTATACAAGAGCAACAACAAAAACTTCCAATATTGCTTAAGGACTAAAACAAAGTGATGGACTGACACCAGAGACTGGAACATATCATACAAAAAATGAAAATAGGAAAATCGAATCTACTGGGAAACAAACCTATGCAGACAACATTAACATTATGATCTGGAGATGTAGAAGAAACATAAAGAGAAATGATGCACGTGATGAAGTCAGTGGAGTTGAAAACAAAGAAAAAAGTTGTGACTGGTGACACGGTAGATGATATAGAGGTGGTCTTGCTATAATTAAATCTAAGAACATATGTAGGAATATATAAGCTTTGAGACCTGGACGAAATTCTGCTTAGACGTCTTCAAGAGGAAGATCCTGAGGATTGTAAGCATAATATATAAGAATAATATTATATAGGGAAAACTATATACAACTAAGTACGTTGTAGCTACTACAACGAACCAATACTTTCAGAGCATATCAAGATCCAGAAATTACAGCAGGCAGGACATATTGTCAGGATGAAGGAGGTAAAGATACCGAAGTAATTGCTTGATAGAAAAACACAAGGAGTGCGACCTAGGGGAAGGCCGCGAACAAGTTAAGAGGATGAGATGAACTCGTACACCAGGGATATGTTTAGATCCAAAAACTGTAGGAGGGAGGGCATGAATAGAGCAGAAAATCATCAATCATTGCACCATTAATGATTATCCTGTACTTAATTTACTTTTCTTATGAGTAATAACCTTCATCCAATTAAATGTTAATGTTAAAGTACGCCTCTAGAACAGGTAATTCACACCAATTAAAGAGATATGACTCGGATGCAATTTCCATTGCTCGGGACAATACAGAATATCTGGGAGCTTAAATAGCCTTAGGTAACACTCACCAGGTTATGGTCTGAAGTATTATACAGGAAACATTACTGATTTATTAATCATGTCATACTAAATCATATGGAAGCCAAGGAAGCTTGGTGGCATCTGGAACTACCCAACTTGAGATATACATTTTTTAGGTTCAGACATCTTTGGAAGGACTAAGTACATAAACAACCTAGCATAAGTAATTGGCATGTAATCAGTTTTATCTCCATGAATGAAAAAATATTGCTTTGTCACTAATATTTTTGCATAGTTCAAAATTTTATGACAAGATGTGATTATGTTAGGTTACTGCGATAAGGATGGCAAAACTTACTCATTACTGGAGATTATTGGTGAGATTATTAGGAGATTATTGAACATCATACTCAAATCGTAGAAGCAAGGCTATTTCCTACTAAAGTCGTTCCAAATAATTACTGTTGTATGTAATAAAAGCGCTGAAGAGATCATATAAGAATATTTGCTAACTTCTATACTTCTATCAACATACATATGCCCAAGGCAAGTTAACTCAGACGGCTCTTCACATCCTGATTAGCTACGTCAGTGAAGCTTTTAAGAATAAAAATATCGCCTTGGAGTGTTTATTGATATTCAGGGTGGATTTAATAAAACAACCTTTTCTGGCTTTAAGATGTATCTGTAGCTGGATTGATTATTACACTAAGAATCTTAAAATGATGGATGACAAATTTTTGTTAAACTAAAACTAGAACTAACACTAGAGTTAGAACTGGAAACATTCGGGTTTAGCCGCACGTCTTTCAAGACGGCTAGCACTATCACTAAAACAAACACAAGACCTAGAACTAGAATCATTCGGACTTAGCCGTCTTGAAAGATGTGCGGTTAAATCCGAATGTTTCTAGTTCTAAGTCTAATGTAGGTCTAGTGTCAGTTCTAGTTATGCACTAGCATTATCACTAGAACTAACACACTAACCGCGAAATAGCCGCACGTCTTTCACGACGGCTAAATCCGAATGATTCTAGTTATAGGTCTTGTGTTAGTTTTAGTGATAGTGTTAGTTCTAGTTTTAGTTCAATAAAAATATGCAGCAAAGTAATTATATTTTATACTATCTTTTATGCTAACTAGCGCTACCTACCAGTTCCTAACCTATTCTAACCTATTACAACCAGAACCATTCACTAGAACTATCACACTAGCACTAACACAAGACCTAGAACTAGAATCATTCGGGTTTAGCCCTCTTAAGAGACGTGCGGCTAAATCCGAATGTTAGATTGCTAGAATGCATTAGATTGTGGTATATTTTTATTAAACGAAAAGTAGAACTAACACAAGACCTAGAATTATAAACATTCGGGTTTAGCCGTGTGTCTCTTAAGACAGCTGAAAATTCAGAGATGTCATAAGAACGTCACATTTTTCCAAGCAAAACTTTCCTTTGCAAAACTACCCAATGCCTGTACTGCCTGTAGTGCTTTTATATGGGACAGTGCAAGAGCATAGTAGTTTCGTAACTATGATTACTGCATTCATATATTGCGATTTATATGAAATTCCCGGTATATTAACACTGTCATCGACACCAAGCTTTCTTAGTTCTACAGTTGTTACCTCTAGTGTTGAACAATTAATTTTAGACTAATGAAAACCTTGAATTCAATCAGATCTTTACAGAAATTCTTTGCCTAGAGATTTTATGCCGAATATAATTCTGTATTTTGTTTACTTTCAGAACCGCCTTCATTTCCACAAAGGTCTTCCACCATATATGAGAAACCCTTAGAAGAAAAAATTTCAGAAATAGCTTGTGGTAACTGTTTGATACTAAAACTTTGTTTAAATTTTCTTCTTCTTCTATGTATACCAAATTATAAGTATAAGTAAGTACAAACCAGAAACTTTACTAAGGGCCGGTTGTACAATATACCGATAAATCTACCTGATATCTATCCGCCCGATAAACTTATCAGGAGGATAAAGATATTCACTGTTGTACAAACTGTTTTTGTCGGTAGGATTGCTATCGGCGGAATAAGAGTCGGTTGGTAGTAGTTTTGCCCCATATCTAGTGATTTATGCCATAGAATGGTAACGCCAACGTCTTTCTTTGAAGTTTGAATTATAATTTTGACAATATAAATTGTTTAAAAAAATTTTCACGACAGACAACTGACACATCGTACATATAGGGTTAACGTTTAATGTTATAGGTTAACCTATGCAGTAATCATACAAACTTGGTAACCATAAATATCTGGCGGATAAGTGTCTTATCGGCACCGTTGAGTACCCGATAAGTTATCCTGCCGATAATCTCACCGACAAAAATATCCGTACATTGTAATACAGTACAAACTAACTTATCTGCCAGATAACGCTGTCGGGAAGTTTATCGGTATATTGTACAACCGGCCCTAAATCTTATTTCATAACTAATATTTCTTCCGCTGTAAGAATTGTAATTGAATTGTTTCGCTGAAAACTTAGATTAAAAAACAACTTTGTTATCTCGTTATACCTTTTTGTAATCCAATTCAACATATATTATACATCATAATGAAGAAGAAATCTTCAGCTGTAATTTAAGGATAGAGCCAAGTATTAATACTCATAAATAATCCTTCGACGATTTTTTCAGTTACGATCTACATTTAATAAATGTAGATAAGATGTAGATCTATGTAGGTATAGATAAAGACGTACAAAAAAGTTTGGGATTATTTTCAAAAACAAAATGTTAATAATCCAACTTAGCATATATTATACATCATTATGAAGAAGAAATCTTCACCTTTAATTGGAGATTAGAACAAACTTTTAATATTCATAAACATACCTACGATTTTTTAAGTTTCGATCTTTATTTATTTAATTTAAGATTAAAATTGTAACTTATTGTTAACTTCGCAATCTAAACTTTTTTATGATTCAACTTGAATTCGATGATTTTGGGTTTTTTTTGTATCAAGATTTCTAAACGCACCTGGTCAAACGATATAAGAATAAACATCACTTTTTAATTGACGGTTCGTTTGTTAAGATTTTAAAACTTATCAAATGTCTGTCGTCTGTTGACCGGACGTCACACAAACTGTTACTCGCATCTCTTTGTAAACGGAAAAGAATGCAACCGGTTAAAAGTTGCACAATGGACCTGAATGCTCAACAACTCGTAATTTGATTTCAATACGCGCGTTTAGTTGAAAGGTGATATACATCAATGATGACCTACAATGAAATCCTATTGTTACTGCATAAAATTTCTGTTCATTTTAAATTCTATATTTCGATCAATTTTGCTTTAACGCGCCACAACATTACTTCAACATGTGGTAAAGCACCAGACTTGAAACAATAGGTCGTCGGAAAAATCAAACGGCGATTGTCGCGAAATAAGGGCCTCTTTTTGCAGCACCAGCAGCTTCAGTAGAACGAATTAACCTCCGCGCCAACTGTTACTGAACTGAAGAGGCGCCCTCCACTTCGTTACCGATGTGGGCCCTTTTGTTTTTCTTCTAAGAGGCCTTTACAATTATTCGCATTTCATACTCGTTGATAGTATCGCGTAATAGAATGTAAATAATACATCTGCCGTTGTTTAAGAGATTTTCAATTGCAGGTTTACATTTTGATTTGATGAGAAATTGGCTCGTGCGGTCAATTTCGATCGAATTTTCGACTACATAATGCGATAGGTAGTAGCTAAATAGCGGCTTCGCGGTGAACGTAATGACCGAGATTACCGCGTTTCTGGCAACAACAAACGGGCGTAACGGGCGCGGAAATACCGCAATTTGTCGCAATTTTCGGCGAAGAGTCGCATCCGTCGAGAGCGATTGCAACAACCTCTGCGGGGTTGGTAATATATGCGGCCTATCGCCGGTCAGAACTCCCTCATTTGCCAAGATTTAATTTGAGATAAAAGTAGGTTCGTTAAATTGAAACGACAACTAGCGCCGTCTATCACGGTAACAATTTGCCACAGTGATTTACCATGCGATCTCAGATATAGAAGAAAATCGCCTAATAGTTTCAAACGAAGAAGAATAAAGAATAAAAATTGTTGAAATAACCTGCGAACGTAGTCGTAATTTAAAATTGGCGAAGATAACTCGTGTCTGTGAATTGATCGTAATGAAGTTATTACCCCTTTATTCTTCCATCTTAGAAGAATGCCCGGCTACCGTCGATCGTCGACCACGAATTGAGCCATCATCCTTCGAAGGATAATTAACCTTATCGCGGACAATGAGGCGACCGGACACATCTCGAACCGTTCGAACTCACTCTATATAAGTCCAGAACGTCATATGTCCACTTCGTTCGATCCATCTCGGACGAAACCTCCAATTGTAGTCGAGTTTGGTACGGTTTCCCTGAATTTCTGTGTGAAGAAGGAAACCGACGGCGCTCCAATCTATCGGCGTACAAGTGTCAGACCTGGAAAAGAATAAGAAAAGAAAAAGATAAAGAAAAGAACAAGAAGAGATGGTAGTAGAAGAGGTAATAATTGTTTCGTCGCTGTGGTTCTGGTTGTATGTGTAAACGGAGAGAAATGTACAAGAAGAGAAGAGCAAAAGCAAGAGCAGAGAGAAACAAGCGAGTCAAGTAGCTCTAGAAAGAAACGGTCCGTAGAATCCGGGGACCGACGGCAACGCCGCGGTCGGAAGGCGGTCACAAAAGGCCGCCGCATTGCCGTGCATTTTTCAAGGTACACATAAAAGGAGGACCATCGCGAATGTCGGGAATCGCTTGTACGCATTTTATTATCAAATAAGCGGCCCGTCGGGCTCCGCCGGCGTACTCGGCCTCTCAAAGGGGATATCGGAATTTTTACTGCTCCCCTGCGTCGACGTTTCGTGTGCCAATACCGATGATACTACTACTACACTTCTGATACTACCGCTGCTACTATTCATTACCATTTCTACCCATAACAAACGCCATAAACAGATTAACCAAATAAATTTCTAATTAAAACTAGATACAATAAATTTAATCGTTAAAATTGACTTTAAGGCTTTTCTTAGAATAAGTCAGTAATTCTTCGACAAAGCAAGAGATTTTTAGAGCGAATTATATCTGTTGTCTAATTTTCAATTTCCAACCTTTTAGGATATTGATGGAAATTATGAAAGATAGATACAACATCAGAAAATGGAGTTAATGAAGTGAGTTATTGTATGACACAATTTTAAAGATGAAAACAACGCATGTAACCCAACTAAATGGTATAGTGACTGGTGATACCATGTAAATCTTGAACAGAACCGCAAATACTTCGTAGTTCGCTGAACTTCTTCGATAAGGTTCTATTTCTATATAAAATCGTGTAGAAAGTCATCTACAATATGATGTAACACGATCGTTTGTAAAAGATATGATTTATTTAATTATCATACTATAACAGAAGATCACGGAATTGGGTACTGGAATTAATTTCTGGATACTGAACCTTACCCTTTTTTTTTTTCTTTTTACGATGTTGGGGAAAATCTGCGAACAGACATCTGACCTGGGATCTTGAGCGGTCAGATAGTGTAGGGTTAAGGCACAAAAGCCCCGACCCACTAAAAACCCCTTTCCTCGTCTTCTCCGGGAACACTCTCACGAGCTTTCTTCGGAGTATTGTAAATTCATTCTCTCTGCCTTTGAACCTTCTCCTCCCTTTCCTTTGTTACAACCACCTCCCTTACAAACTCTTCCACAATCTTCCATTTTTCTACACTTTCTAGCATAACTTTCGTACAGTTTTCCGGCGTTAGCTTAACTTTCAATTTTTTCCACATTTCCTCACGTATTTCATTCCATCTTTTACAAGCAAAAAATGTATGCTCCACATCATCTATTTTATCTTCACAATAATCACACATTTCTTCCTCTCTTCTCTTATGTTTGTGTAAGTAGGCTTTAAAGCAACCATGACCACTCAAGAATTGGCACATAGAATAATTTATTTCTCCCCATTTCCGAGTATCCCATGTTTGAACATTTGGAATTATTCTTTTCGTCCAATGTGCTTTACCAGTGTTCGTGGTCCATCGATTGTTCCATTCCTGCATTATTTCCTCCTCCAGAATGTCACGATCCTCTTTTGTTTTCCATCTAAACATTCACCTTCTTGCCATCAACTCAATTGGGAATGAGTTTGCAATGACCAATAACGCTTCCGTAGAGACAGTTCTGTAAGAACTGACAATTCTTATCAAAATCTGTCTCTGTAATCTCGTCATCTTTTCTTTGTGTTTTTTAATCTCAAACACCCCACTCCAAGCTTTGCAGGCATATAGCATCTAACCCAACCTAACTCGATCCAACCCAACCCTGTTTTTTTTTGCGCTGGGGAGGGAAAAATGCGTTATGCACCCCGACCTACTGTTGGCACTTTAAAGTTGTTGTAGGAAGTACATGTTGTTCTTCGGAGTGTGGGACTAATAACAGCCCCTCATCTACTCACTAAACCCCCCCCTTTTTTTTCTGCCTTTCTCCTGCGTGAAACTACCCTCACGGATTTTCACCATCACACAGGCGGCTTCTCATTTCTGTATCTTTTCTTAGTCTCGTCTCTCCTCCTTCTCCTTTGTGCTGACAACTTCTCTTATGTATTTCTGTACTGCTGCCCAATTACTTTCGCTTTTTGTCATCGTCCGCACTCAGTTTTCCGGAGTCAAGCTTCTTCCCACCTTCCTCTCCATTTCAATTCGAAGGTCTTCCCACCTACTACACTGGAAGAACGTGTGTTCTACGTCGTCCTTCATATCGCAGTATATACATCGGTCGTCGGAGGCTCTCTTATACTTGTACAAGTAGCTTCTGAAACATCCGTGTCCCCCCATAAACTGGCTCACGTAATAGTTCGACTCGCCCCAATCTTGCCTCAGCCACACAGATAAAACGGGCACCAATCTCTTTGTCTATCTCGCCACATCTCTGGTACTTTCCTATCTCCGTTGCCACTCTCTTTCAATAAGGTCTTTTGTCTCGCCTACGTTCTGGTCCAATCTCTTCTTGATCTATAGGTCCATCGGTGGCAGATCTCCAAGTACTTGCAATGCTGCATTCGACGTGGTCCTGTACGCGCTAGTTATTCCTATCATGACTGCTCTCTGTACTTTCGTAAGTTGTTCGACGTTCTGTTTGGTCTTTATGGCGTCCCTCCAAGCTCTGGACGCATAAAAAACCTGCACCCATATAACCGCACCTACCATCTTGCACTTTTCTACGCTGGGTCCATACGTCGATCCCATAATTTTGTGTAATGCCCTTGTTGTGTTTTGGGCTTTTTGTACGACATATCCGGTGTTATGCCATCAGAACCCGGTGCTCTTTTGCTCTTGATACCTTCAGCGGTCTTTCTCACTTCCCCTCCCGTGACTTCTCTCTCTATTCTTGCCGGACCATCGATCTTCCACGTACTATTCTCCCCATCAGGAAAGAGTTTCTTTATTACCTTTGCTATTTTATCTTCTTCGAGGACCACTTTACATATGTTCTTCGTTTTCTTTAACGCTATCCTATAGGCATACCCCCAGACATCACTCTCAAGTTCGTTACACAGGTTTCTCTATGCTTTCTTTTTGGCCTTTTTAATTTCTTTTCTATAATGTCTCTTTGTTTGCTTGTATTCAGTCTCCCATCTCTCTGACTCTCCCAGCGCACCGCCAATTCTATTCCCTCTTGTTACAACTCGTCTACACTTATTTATCCTCTCCCTCGCCTTTTTCACCTCTTCAACCTAACCCAACCCAACCATGTATTGATTATAAATCAATACTGGCGGATCAGCAAGACAATATAGCTTATAACCAAAAACAAAACAATGAATTCTCACAAAATTATAATTAAATACTTTATAGAATTAAAAAATATCGAAGTTGCATGTATCACTGAACATTGGCTGGACACCTCAACAATGAATATATTGAGGATACAACATTGCTTCATCCTTCTGTAGACAACAGTATAAGCATGGCGGCGTCTTAATAGTAATAAAAGATTCAATCCAGTCCACGCCAGTGCCTAGTACAAATGATTACTGTCAGGAAAAGGATATATAAATTAAAGCTGTAACCCTGAAAAAATATAACATTATTGTTATTTGTCTATATGGATCACCGCTAGGTGACTTTAACATCTTCAAGGAAAAACTGAAATGGTACCTGGTATACATTGCAGAAACGTATCCTAACTATAGAGTACTACTTTCCGGAGATTTTAACATAAATTTTATGCATAGGAACCAAGATTCCATGGCGGTTCGTAATCACTAGGTTTTTGTTCAAATCTTTTATAATGATTCCATCTAACGTCTGGATACTGAAAGAAATCATTCAGTGGATATTGGAATCATCCAAATGGTTTCCGCTGATGATTTCAATATCTGTTGGGTATCTAAAACTTGATTCCAGCTCCCAATAAATGATTTTAGTATCCAGCAAATGATTCCAGATTTCATTAAAATTTGCAGAATTCCACAGAACTTGAAACCATCTGCTGAATACCAAAATTATGCTTTGTTCGAACATGTTGCAAAGAAATGAGTAAAAATCTTAGTCTGTTGCGCCTGATAAGATCTGTCTCAGAAATAACTTCTGAGAAGTTGTCTGCTTGGTTCCAGGCAAATTCTATGGATGTGATTGTGTCAAAATCTCGTACTTGGCGTTTCCCATCTCATAATGATCTGAACCGTGATTCGTCTTTAATGCCGGAGTTCTCAAGTCTGTCTCATCTGATCCTTCTTGAGATTCAGGGTGTTTATTTTTGCTACTGATAACATGCTCTTAGTTTTGTATTTGTTGTTTGTATTTCAATGCCGTTAATCATTATTGGGTGGACGCTGGTCTTGTATGATGCCATATGTATAAATTCGACTAAACAGTATCTCGTAGTCAGCCAGACATTACGAACGATTTATTTATCTGACTTTTCAGGTTGTTTGCAGAATCGTGAGTGCACGAAATGTGTATACCTAAGTAGAAAAATTCCAAGACTTCTCGATTCAGATGACTTTTACCTTATATCTTGTTAGCTCCTTTGCTACCACCGTGTATTTAGTTTTTGAACTAACGACAGCTATGTCTTCAGCCTAGGTTCAAAGTTATTACTTTTTCAAATAATAATTCAATCAATTTTGTCCATTAATAAGTTGAATAAAATAGATTATCACCTCGTCGGATGCCACGTGGTGTCGGGATATCTTCACTTAGTTCTTCTATGTTTATAGTGTCAGCTGGTATACTTATATGTGTCTGTAGATTTACTATTTTCAGTTTTTTTTGACTTCTTCTATCTCGATAATAATTCTTGTGTTTACAGGTTCTCTAATCTGAGTTTACTTAAGTTTGGCGTTTTTGGTTTCGTTCCTTTCTTCTTAACAATGATTTCCTCTGATACCTCGCAGATAAATTTTTGAATGCTCTACCAGGTTGCTATAACCAGATTTAAGCTTTCAGATGTTGGTGGAATTTGGGAGACTTTTCAATCGTGGCCATTCTAATAAGATCTTGCATAGGAGAATTTTGAGACTATGCATTGACCTCTTTTTTGCTTAGATTTTCCGCTGTATACCAGTCTCATATCGCCTCAAAGTCCCCTCTAATTTATCTTTGATTCGGAGACTGCACATATAATACGTATATCAATGTTATGGTGTCTGATTTTAAACATAATTTTCTGATCTCTTCCGTTGTTCCAAGATGTTATAATCCAACAGTCTGCTGTTATAATGCATTTACCGTGGTTTTGCTTTTTCTTTCGTTGTCTTTTTTCGTCATAACAATTTTAGTGTAGTCCGTCCATCATTTCAGGCGTTTCTTTCAGTACCGTGAGCTAAATTTAGTTTAGACCTCCTTTAGACATTTTATTGGTTGTGCATCGCTACCATCCTTTCATTGTGAAAGTGAGTCTTTCTTGTTACCTTTGATTTATTTCGTTTGAAATGGTAAATATTTCATGAATGGTTGTGTTTAAATGTTTAACAACACTAACATCGGGTTGTAATTAATTTGACCTTTATAGTCAAAACGAATAGTTTATAATTTCTTATTTCACTTTGCATGTTATTGCACAATCAGGATAATTCAAGGTTTATATAGGTGTGTTATTGTTTTTGCTTAAAGTTTGTCCTCTTCCTTATTTTGTAACTTTTTTCAAAATTTTATCTTTTTATGATCTCAAAGTGTTCGATGATTATCAAAAATCTCGTACAAAATAAAATAGTATTGAAGATAGTCCAAAATTGACAAATTTTTAACTTTATAGATATTATTTGAATCATTACCTATTCCAATATATTTATTACTACAGATTTTATCTACTTATAATAACTAGTTTTCATTTCATACCTTCTTGTTTCTCTTTTCTATCATTATAATAATAACAAGATAAAACAAAGAATATGCAAATCATAACGATAAAAAAAGAAAACAAATTCAGCCCCTTGGGTAAGAGAAAGTAATGTTTCTAATAGATTGTAATTTACCCGTAATGATACATCGAGATATCTTACAACTTAAAACGAATCGACTTATCCCACTTAATAAAAATAAGAGGAGGTTTTAAGCTTTCCATTTTCAACGATTCAATGAGGCCGTTATTTTCCTGGTTTGAAAATGGTTTGATTTATTGAAAGATATTTAATTAAATTATGAACTATAAAATAACATACTTCTTATTTATATTTTATTATTACGTTTTTTTTTGTTGATTCGGTATACGATATGAGTTATTCAAAAACGAAAAAAAGATTTAATGAATGAGGAAAGAGAACTGGAATACGTCGCATATTTTACAGCTAATCCAGAGATATTCCTTCGCATTCTTCAATAGCTTTAGCAATACAATTTTAATTGGCCCAACGTGCTATCGGATTAATTTCTCGCATACTCGACGAAGTCAAGCGATCTTCCCTTGGGATTGATTAGACATTTATTGACCTCGGCTTCTGTTCTCGGCTTAATTAAAAAGTAGCAGCCGTCACGTTCCCCAACACTTCTTTCCGCCGTACCCATTTATTTTGTCCGTATAATTTGAATTTTGCTCGCGTCAACCGCGAAATGATTGATACACGTCTGCCAAACGAAGATGAAGTTCGCGACGCGTTTTAATCTACGTCTCGAGATGAAGAACAAAAATAAAAAGGAACGAAAAAAGGAGATAAAACCGAAAACGAGACTGAACAGTAGCGGACGAGTGCGCAGCGCCGGTTGTTTAATTAGATTTCTGCCGCCGGTGAAGTTGGGTGAAGTGAAGTTCTTTTCTTATTTCGTTCTCGTTCTGTCTTCGTCGTCATCGAGCACGACGACGAGTAGTCGCGCTAACGAATAATAAATAATACATACGAAGCGGACCACGTCGGCGACGTCGTAAAAACGAGTATTTATGCCCCTTGTTAAATTTCGTCTTAATTATTTTCCGTATGTCATTCCGCCTTCCGTCGGCTTCGTTTACTTTACGTTGTTCGATGGGTATCGGTAATTTTCAGTTCCGTAATAAGCAGTGTAATTTTCGAAGCGTTCGCGAGCAAGTAGTCAACTGGACAAAGAGGTCTTTAAAGATGTTCATCGTAAAAGTTTTTCCCCCCAACTTCGTTTACCCTTATGAATATGTATGAATATTTACTTTATTATTATTATAAAGTAGATCTTTTCAAATAATCCTTGTTGAATTGGTGTGCTTGAGTGAATTTTCAAATGGCTACAATCGTAGCAAAACAAGACAACTAAATTATTATCAACTTGTCTATACCAAAGTCTTCGAAGTATTGCAAAATTAATTATTAATCACACGAGTTGATTTTAAATTCCAGTGTAAATTAAATCTGTTTGAGAATTAGATCTGGTATTATAAGTCTAAACACTGGAACTATCTGCAAGTTAGGATACAATCTGATCAATTTTTCTGTTGTAGACTCCCTATTTCCAAGTCGAATCGCTCAGAAGTTAATTTATGTTGTACAAAAGCTTATCCTCATCCGCAGGAAAAAAGATTATCTCTCAAGTCCATTTACATATTGGCACTTATGTTGGACTCCGGTAACTTTCCCGCTGTAAGTTACTAGATAATTTTTACACAAAGCGAACTAACTGACATCATCCAACTTGTAGACATATTTGCTGACCCCCAGTATGACTTTTGATAGATAAGATCCTTCTTCAACAAGCCACAACGAACAAATCACCACTCCAAGCCGGTTGTGGTAGTTATTACATGAATCAAACAAAATTTTGCAACTTTGCCTTAGAAGGGCCAAATACTAAGGAAGTGCATTAACAACATTGTAAGAGGAGTCCTTCATTGGATAGAGGATCGTGGCCTATAACGAAGGAAAAACACAGGTCGTACTTCTCACCAAGAACCGTTTGCCATTGTGATCAACCTCTACGTTCATCCTAGACGGTCGGGGATGGGACCTGCCGCAGGTTTTAACAGATTCCTAGCTTATACAGTCTAAGGCCGACAGTCTGCTCAGAAAAACATAAGAAGAAGCATAGTTACTATCACTGACTACACCAATGATTAGAAAAACATCTGTTGGGTATAACTTATCTGAATTTAACCTTTTTTTGCTGGGCTATGTTTGTATCTCCAGCTATCTCCTATTAGGGCTAATGAACTTTCTTAGATTGGGAAGAGGTTGCAAGTAAAATCGTGTATTGGGATGTTCTGTGTGGCTTTTTATAATCAAACACATTCCGAAGTGGTACTTAAGTCCTTTCTAAAGATGATTCGTATTATTTGTGCTGGTTTGCCAAAAACTTTGTATAATTTGTCTTCAAAGTGTTAAGTGGTCTAGTTTTCCACCGTACAAATGGTCAAGCTGCCTTGTGTTTTACTCTGCGACATCTAAACAATAACCAATTAAACTGAAATACCATTTTTTAATGGTTGTTCTGTAAATACCAGATCTAATTGATCTACACCCCCATGAAATAGCTATACAGGGTTTCTCAAAACTCCCGGGACGGAGCTATAAGTTTTGAACGAGTGAACAATAAAATTTGAAAATTTGGTGATCACTAAAGAGTCATAAAAGCAACATTCTTAGATTGCAACCTTATTTTGATTTACATATTATGCTTTCACAGCCGAGCAACGTACGGTATCCTTTTCTGGGGAATGTCTTTAGCTGCAGAACGAATTTTTCTACTGCAGAAGCGAGCAGTGCGTGCTCTTTTCAATCTGATATGGCATAGAAAGTTGCAAAGAATATTTTACTAAATATAAGATACTTGCCATACCCTATGTATTTATCTTCAGTTGTATAACAGCCACCAGAAAGAAACTGTCCAAATTAACAAAAGATTCCGATCAATACGACTATCCAACCAGACGAAAACACGATTTATGTATACCACGTCACCGTTTAGCGAAGACACAAAAGAACGCAAATTTTACAATCACCTGCCACAGTTAGTTAAACAGTTGCCGCTGAAGAAAATGAAAATATACCTCAGAGCATATCTTACGCAAAATGCCTTTTAAAGCAAGGATTTTTTTTTTAGAACTTGTTACACAGCATTAAATTTTTTTTGTTTCTTCTTTGACGTATTGTAAACTTTATTTTGCACTCAATAAATTATTATTATTATTGTTTAGAACTTCCATGCAATGTAGAGTTTTTTAAATCGAGTGGTGTTAGATCAGGAGATCGTGGTGGCCACTCAATGTCACCTCTACTACCAATCCAACAGTTTGGAAACGTACGGCTTAAAAGGTCTCGGACTGCGCGACTAAAATGTGGAGGACTACCATCATATTCGAATCACTTATTGTCAATACCATTAGGGCATACGGCACGTACACTTGGAACCACTTGATTTTCTAACAGTTGCAGATATCCGTCTTTGTCCAAATTTACACTAATAAAAAATGGACCAATTACATTCTCTCCAATAATACCAGCCAATACATTAATTTTCTGCTGTCTCTGAGTATGGCCTTGTCTTATTAAACGTGAATTTCGTCACTCCAAAAACGACAATTGTGCCTATTAGCCTTACCATTCAAGTAGAAATTAGCTTCATCAGAGAAAACAACGTTCAAAAGAATTCACAGAATTCCAACCTTCGTTCAATTCCCATTTTCCCATTTGGTAGTCAACCCCTCATAATTCTTGAAAGAATTAAGATATCGAATTTTGGTTTATGGGGTTGTGTTTCTTTTTTCGTTACCTTTAAAATAAGGTAAAACTCGACAGGGGTTGCTATTTAAAAATGTAGGGGTGGTCATCCCCTAAAAAACTTCACATTGCATGGAAATTCTAAACTATCTAAGAATGTAGTTTTTATAACCCTTATTACAACCCAAATTTTCAAATTTTGTCTTCAATTCAAAACTTATAGCTCCGTCCCGGGAGTTTTGGGAAGCCCTGTATAGAAATGTATTATGGAGCTGATTTATTCTTTTCCACTCTTTTTGCCAGTATACTGACACTTGGTAAAATTCTGAATCAGTCAACTGTTAACTATAAAAATGTCATTTTATAATAATAACCTTATTGAAATCTCGGGAATTCAAACATCTTGCTTTCTTTAATTGTGCAAATTCTACGAATGTTTCTATTTTATAGTTCATGTAGAAGTTATAAAAGATTTGTTACAAAAGACATGATATGGAAAAGGGCTAAATTTAGCTTAATCTGTGTAATGCAACACAACAGACAGTGTGAGGCTACATAGCTTATAATTAATACAGATTTTAGATTATGATATAGTCCAAGTCAGATATAGGATTGTGCCCAATCACATTTTTTAACCATATCGTATTTGATTGTATTGCATCTTAAATAAATTGCGTCTGGCACCCACGTTTATGAGAATATGGTAAAATGTGGCACAAAACTTTGAAAGTTCTTGTTCAGATTGTCCAATAAAGGTATTTCTTTAACAAATTTATTGTCTTACTAACGTTATAGTTATTATACCAAGGTGGGTTTGTTAGAATACATTCAAATCTCTCTGTTGATTAAGCTCTTGCAACAAATTTATTTATCTATCTATTCTATTTTTCTTGGATGCGTACCTATTACTTTACTGAACAATATATTAATAAAATCGTCATCAAATATTTGCGCAAATCGTTGTAGCGGAGATAACTTCGTTCTTACATTAAAAAGGTAATTTATTAATCTAGCTGCTTCTCTTGTTTTTTTTGTTTTCCAATTAAAGTTTTTTATATGCAAACTTTAGAAGACTAACGAAAATATTGACCTTCTCTTCCTTCTCCACCACTTGGCCACTGCGATTTCCTAAATTTACGATTTCCGCCTTGGCTCGAAGTTGAGTTCCCCTTAAATTGTCCGCCGTCGCAATCTCCTCCTTTTCGGAATCGTCATCAGTTGGATCTTGACAGGTATTTGTTGTTTAATATAAAATCACTGAAAGAAAAATATGTATGCAGCCACTAGTATGCGCTCACCGTATTTCAAAAACTATAGTGTTGTTTTGTATGCTGTGTCGGGTTCTATTCTTCCACATATTTTTCTATGGCATTTCAAGATGCATTTTATATGCATCTTGAAATTTAACAACAAACGAAGTAGGATAACTCAACTCAATAAGAGTTATGAGAAATGTATTACGGATTATGTTTTTTAGATTCTCCAACCACAATTTTATTAATTACAAATCTCTCTATTAATTTTAGCTCTTCAGCTACAAATCTTTTAATTTCTAACTGAAAATTGGAAACAGTTGGGTTGCCATTGGTTATGGCTTATGATTTGTTGGATTCCTTAACAGTACATGTTGAAGCTATTGCAATCCACATGCAAACTTCACATACGTATTTTACAGCAACAGTTATACCATATCAGTTAAAATGTGATAGCAACAACTCATCAATAACATTACACGGTTTGATTAATTTTAAACCAATCTATTTTTAATGTATTTTCCTATATGCAGCTCAAATCTCAATTCAGAAAGGAATATATGTCTCAAATAACGTGCGTCCTCACAGAATTCAATTGGTATATCTCCCGTAATCAAGTTAAGCACATTTTTTGCTTACATTTTGAGATGTGGCATAGGAAAGTTATCCAACTACATCAGATCATCATTAATTCTATTAGTGTTATGAAGATAATCATATAGCATACCATTAGAATATCTACGAATTTTTATATGAGACATACATTATGTAAAAGTAATATAAGAATATTCTTATTAAAATTAACATAAGATGAATAAGAGGCTTCGTAAGAAATTCAACCAACGTACACGGGATATGACTTGAAATTTATCTGGTTATGAAAGTTTTTTTTTCAATGTCGTGACCCGTCATGTCTTGTGCGAAGCTGAAAATGATTTTGTGGAATCTTGTCTTTTATTATTAGCGTCATTATTAAGCTGTTGGAAAATCTTCAACATAAAAGCAGAATTTTCTCGATTTATCTGAACGCGATGCTTATATTATAGGATATCTTATCCAATACTTTGAATAGAATAGAAAATACTACAAATATTTGTAACTTTTAATTCATTCATTTGTGTAGATGCTCACTTTATTGCCATGTTGTCTCCACACTACACCTGTATTAGAGCAATTTTTTTTGTTTATGTTGATCGTTTACATCGCTGGTATTATAGTTTATGTTGTGAAAAAAGTCAATATCATTGACAGTAACTTAGGTGCTTAAGGTATATTGTTAGCTGTAAAAGACTTCAAGTTGATTCTATAAAGAGTATAGAACTACATATTTCTCGAAAAATATCTGAAAGTTTCGTTTAATTCCATCTAATCAGCTTCCGTTATTAAATTGTGGCATAAAAATACAAAAATGTGTTGAACTTGGGATGGTAAAGTTTCTGTTAGTGTTCTTAAGGAAAAGGTTAAATTATAAACAGAAAATTATGAAAGTAAAATCCACTAATTGTGATACTTTTCTGTGTAGTGGAAATGCCAAAGAAATTAGAATGTCGTTAATTTGTAAAGAGTACTCTATGTTTTTACTTTTTCTGATAAAGGATACTTTGGTGACAAAATATCCTTTATATACTTTTTATACTATATTATTGTTCTTTACTTTTGAGTATGGAACACCATGTTTGATTTTATTTATGAGCTTATTGATACCTTTGGGAGGAAATTATATTCTGATGCAATATCTTGCTTATATTGAAGGATTGTTAATTAATATGCATCAACAGCTAATTTATGGGATAAAGGATGATCAAAAGCATAAGGGAAGGTTGTAGTGCGTTTTAGTAGTTGTAGTAGATCATTTTGGAATTTTAATTCTGCTGTAAGTGTCTCGATTTAGTCATAGATTTAGACGTTTTAGCAAGGCCAATATTTCTTAAAGAGATGCATCATATTGACTCAGCTGCATTCCATAGAATCTTCATCAAGACAGAACAAGAATTTCTACATAAAAGAATACACAAGACCATCAAGAACCTCCAACTGGTAATCGAAAAATTACTTGGAAATTTTCTTGGAGTTCCATATACAACTAAAACTAGGGCAAAGTGAAAGCAGAATGACAATTCCACAAGGACCAAGCTCGAATCAATGATTATCAATCTTCCCTTAGAGGACTACTGAAAAAAAAAGAAACATCAATTATGTATTGAGACAAATGGCAAAAGTAAACCACCAAATTTCAACTTGACAATTACTAAGAAAAGCTACAAAATCTACAAGAAAATTAAGGAGAACCACGAATAAAATAGTTATGAAAATGATAATTCACTATTCCTGAGAATTTTCAGAGAGTTTAATGATTCAACTTTCATTCAATCAACTTACAACGACATTTTCACATAATTTTTAAAAACTTTTAAATTTAAAAGTGAAATTTACTTTGATTCTTGTCAAATTTAACTCAATATCGTCCTCAACTTCTTAATCTTAAAAGATTCTTTTTATCCTAAAGTCTGTATTATTAGTATTTCGGGGATGTGACCGCATCCCCTTTTTGGTTAAAGGGATGAGCAAAAGGGGCACCGAGCAATAGGGGTTGTCGTCCCCCTAAGGATCCCTCCACTTTTCGAAAGGGGAGCGGACGCGGCACGTAGGTTCTTCCATTTTGGCGGAAGCACTAAAGCTCTCTAGAGCCCTGGGTACTTCCGGTCGACGTTCGTACGCTCGCTGGGACCTAAATCGGCCATTGGGGAAGAAGACGCATGCGTTTGAGCTTCTTCTTGCACCCCCAAACAGACGAAACGAAGGGTGGATTCCATTCCCCTTGAAGGGGGCGGCTCGAAATCAATATTTTCATACATGCGCAATAACAAACTTTATCGTTGCATTGATAAAATTATCATTTCAGTGTTATAAAAAAAAATGTATTCAAATATACTTAACGCTGAAACTCAACATCTTTTAAGAACGTAATAAATTTATGTTTAATATCGTCCAATTGATTTTGAAATTCTTTTTGGTTGTTCTTTCTTCTAAATTCGTAATCGAAAATCACCAAGTCATTGAACGTACCTAACGGGGCATAAAAAGATTTTTCGGTTGATATGATCCATATAGTGGCACTTTCGACAGAACAATTAATTCTAATGATAATTGTGCGGCGCCCTCTCTGTCGGAGACACTAATTTGATCCCATTCAGTGAGATCGGACCGAAACCGCCCGTAACCCGGGGAGGGTGCCCTCGAAGGACGGTTTCAAAATCCATTCAGAAGGCGGCCTCATCAAGTGCCGAGCCGTTGCCGGCTGCCGATGAGTCGGCTGCATGTGGCGCCGTAGGCGGTCGCCGACCGTACTAAGGGCGCGTAATTATTATCATTTCGTAGACGCAGTGATACTTCGAAAGACCAAGAGGCAACCCGCGAGGTGTGGTTAAGGTAGATTTGGTATTTTATGGTAAAAAAAAAATATCTACTAAAGCTTTTTTTTGGTACTTTTTTCTTAATATCTTTTAATGCGGAGGATTGCAAAAGTAATTGAAATAGAAGATATATACGTATATGATAAGAAGATTTAAATATAATTAATACTAATGCTAAGAGAAGATTTGCAATTAATAAATTAGATAACTTTAATAAAGACTCAACTTTCTCTCATTTTCAATTTATCACTATTAGAGACAAATTGATAAAATTTGCATAATATCCACTATCTATTCATGGTAAACTGAATTAAAATTGTGAGGTAATTTCAAATTACTCACAAATATAAAATTGTTTTTATATAAAGTGTTAATCCGTTTTGACTAAAAGTGAATGTGTTATAATTATTCATAATTATAAAACAATATTTTATTTAGTTTTAATTTTTAATCAGGTTAAGAACTACAAAAGGTCACCAGAATATAAATTAAAATGAAATAAGAAAATTAAATAAAATATATTGGTGAAGGGTATAAAAACAATATCCAATATAATTAAGTATTCTAGAATTAATACTATAGTTGTTTTTAAATCGTTGCGGCATTGACGAATACCATATATAAACTGTAAATTCCTTTGTATTTCAGAGATACTAACAGAATCACTATGACACATTTTGTACTACATAAAACAATTTCGAACCCCACAGAGATGCTTGAGAGTGTCTGATAACATGATAACTGTGTACCACCAGCATTAAAACATTCGAGCTTTGTCTCTACAAAGATCAGGATAGCTTTAGAATTTTTGTTGTGAAAACTTTGAAATTAATTTAGACAATAAATTATTATTATTGTTATCATTATGTCTCTCCATCTTTATATATTTTAGTTCGCGTGAATCAAACTATGCGTGTTTATGAGATGGATAGTTTTTTATTCGGCTCTACCGATTTCGATTAATATTTTTAATCATCTTCAGGAGCATCCACGTATTATAAAATGGAAAGTACTACATTAATTTAATTAGATAAAATAAAATTCAAAACTTTAAATCAAGAAACGCTATACAAAAATTGACAAAATGAACTTGGAGGAATATAATAATTACCGAAGTATGACAAAGATTTAACATAACATTGAAATTAATGAGATTGTATGTATGTAGTTTCAAGGAGGTTGGTTAAACCACAGGTGGTATAACCAAAGCACTTAGGCCCCAGTTAATAAAATTATTGGTAATTGTTGATAACATAAAAGTATTGACTAAGGAAAGATTAAAACATGAATGGTCAAACAAACTTAAAAAACTAAACAAACTAAGAAGAGAAAAAGCTAAACTAACAAGAACTAACACAAACAAACACAATTTTCATAAAAGAATTACAAACATGACAAACATAAAACTTAATCAACAAGAACTAAAAATGCTAAAGAAGGGAACAAAATATGAACCTAACCTAAGAAGAATTGCCATAGAATAATGATAATTTACACTGGGAATACAACTAATACTAATAAAGGAAGATTCAAAAGGAACAAGACGAAGAAAAGGAGGAAAAAGAAGGAAGAGAGAATCAAGGAAGAATGAAAAACGATGAATAACGTTAAAAGGAAGATCAAGAAATAAATACAGGGTGCCCATTATGTATGGAATATAGTATATATCTTGGTAGGTATCAACTTTATAAAAAAACATTTTATACAAAACTTGTTTAATATTTTATTTGCCATAATAAGACTGCATTCAATTGTTTTTAATTTAGAAAATAAATGAGTAAAGAAAACGATACTTAATTTTTTTTAAATGGCAATGTATTCTTTCTTTAGGCTCATTTGATAGAGATTACTTTTCTCTTTACGATGGCGTAAAATTTTTGTATCCTTACATCAGAAAATTTTTGAAAAACATGGAAAAATTGTTTATTAATAAAAATTAATCAATAACATTAATCTAGATATCCGAGATCGTCAAGTACCTCGAATTATTACTGTAAATTAAATTTACATACAAAATAAAACAAATAAACGAAAAATTAGTGTACATCTCCAATAATTCGAGGTATTTAGCGATCTCGGATATCTAGATTAATGTTATTAGTTAAATTTTCTTAATAAACAATTTCTACATTTTTTTAAAAAATTATCTATCAAATGAACCTAACGAAAGGGTACATTGACATTTAAAAAACTTTAAGTGTTATTCGTTGCTCATTTGTTTTCTGAAATAAAAACAATTGAATGCTGTCTTATTATGGCAAATAAAATATTAAACAACTTTTGTATAAAATGTTTTTTTATAAAGTTGATACCTACCAAGATATATACTATATTCCATACATAATGGGCACCCTGTATGGTGATATATAATAGTTTTACCCACGATTAATAATAATAATTGACTACATTTTAAATTTGATATTATATCTGATTTTTGATGTTACATTTTTTATTTATATAAATAATAATAATAATCCATGGTAACAGATTACAGAATATTAAAATAATAACTAGATCTAAAACGCCACATAAAATTTAACAATTACAAGAGCAAACAAAAATGCAGGTATAGTGAATACATAGGAAAAATAGAAACTTTTTTGAATGACAACAATTTCAAAATGACATCAAAGAACCCTTTAACAACTTTTCATAAACAAGTCAAAAAATTTATAAAAGATTCTGAAGATACAATCTTAAAACTGAATAAAAACCTAAATCACTTTTACCTATAAATCCTATAATACTACGTTTGTACTCTTTCCCAAAATAGTAAGTTTTATTTAAAAACTGGTTCAACGCTCACAAGGCGTTTCGATTTGAGGCTAGGATTACGGTAGGTATATCCGTTAGAAGAACAGACGTACTTTTTCGACGTGGCTATTTGAATTGTACAGCAGACATTTTAAACTAATGCTATCTCTTTCTAACACACATTACCCTCTAACGGTTTGTTAATTTTAATTTACTACGTATGACATTTGTAAGAGCGGAAAACGATTATTTACTGCCACCTCTCGTGGTTTCTACTATATCAAATTTTTTGCACATTAACACAAACTATGCTCCCAGAGGCATCAACGTGGAGAATTTTTGAAAAATGTTAAAATTAGAAGAGTGTTGAAGAAAAACAGTATTCGGAGCATAATACAGAAAAACTTTTACAACAAAAGCTGTAGCAAATTGTACCCTTAATACAATGGTCTGTAACATTTTTGCTCCCAGAGGCATCAATGTGGAGAATTTTTGAAAAATGTTAAAATTAGAAGAGTGTTGAAAAAAAAACGGTATCCGGGGCATAATACAGAAAAGCTTTTAAAAGAAAAGTTGTAGCAAATTGTACCCTTTACACAATGGTTTGTAACATTTTTGCTCCCAGATGCATCCATGTGAAGAACTTTTCAAAAACGTGAAAATTAGGAGGGTGTTGATAAAACGGTATCCGGAGCATAATACAGAAAAACTTTTACAACAAAAGCTGTAGCAAATTGTACCCTTAACACAATGGTCTGTAACATTTTTGCTCCCAGAGGCATCAATGTGCAAATATTATTGATATAGAAATTCTCTCTGAGAAGCATCAGAGAGATCTCGGGTAAAATCGTAACAGAAGCTCTGGGAAATATACATCGTCTGGATCATTCTCACCATTGTTCTTGACACACTGTAACTCTCCTGGTATCTCACCAGTATCGTTTTTGTTATCACACACATAATACCAGACGCTTCTCTATATTGTCCCAACATCTCACAATATTATCTCTGATAACCATCAACAACGTTCCGAACATCTCTAAATGTCATCTCTTTCATCCCTACATATCATCCTATACATCCTTCAATATTACTTCTGACAGCTATCGACATCCCTAAATATCACTTCTAGTACACAAAGGCACTTTTCCGGCTATCCCTCAACATCGTTCCTGTAATCCAAATACGTCTTGGATATTTCTAATAAAATTTCTGGCATATCTCAACATTGTCTTGGCCGATGATCTGTAAAATACGTAGTTGAAACTCTAGCTTCTGTGGTGTTATTACCTTACTTCTAAATAGTTTAAGAAAGCTAGTTATAACTAGTTATTAACATGCTTTTCAAAATACGTACATAGTACAGGATTCATGAGACATCTGGTTGTTAAATAGTCGAAACAAAGCATCGAAACAAGTTTATGATAATTTTAGCATTAGTATATATGTCACGCACATTGAGTTTCTGGTACTATACATAGGTAACTTTTTGAGATACATTATAGAAGCTTCTCATAGAAATCTGATAGAACCTTCTGATGTGGTTCTGGAAAAATGTCATACGCTTTATTGTCCACTATTTTTTTTCTGTTACAACTTCTTAATATATAGCACTTGAAGCATCTGGTAGAAGCACTATAAAAGTATGGCAGAAACTTCTGTTAGATGCATTGTCAAAGCTTCTAGTAGTGGCTTCAATTTTGAACTTGTATCGGAAAAAGGTTTCAACATAATATCCAAAACATCAAACAGTGTTTTAATAAACGCATATATAACCTGAAAATTTCTAGTTTTAGTTCTAACATCTTCTGATGAGTTCATTTTTAACTTAAAAGTATCTTCAGTGTCAGAGAGATACTTTTTGAGTAACCTTTCATAGAATAGGGTAACATCTCCAATATTATAGAAGCATTGGGGTAACTCCCATGGTAGTTTATCTTTATGTTGAAAACATCACTATAGTGATGTTACAGCTACGTAAAGGTGTTAGGTATCGTTAGCTGATATTAGTTGATACTAGATGATGAGCATTTACATGAGGATGGTTGTATGCAGAAAGTACTTTGACGCATGCATGATACGTGATATGATACCTGCTATGATGCAAATTGTATTGAACCAACCTTAACACTTTATTATCTCCATATACACCACCTGTTTCTTTCACCATTATGATAAGATGAGTGATGCAGCGGAGTGGTCCAACTCTTTGGTTGAAACGGAGATTTTCGGGGTTTAGCCAAAATTCAATATGGTGTTCTTCTTTATCTCTTCGGCTGAAGAATTAAGCTAAATTCACCTGCTTTGCTTTTCCTTCCTTCACATTTTTCTCTTCTCGTTGATTCTATATTTCAACGTAATGTTCTGCAAACTAATCACTTGATACCATCACGAATCGTTCCGGAAAAAATCATCAAATAAGTCAAAAAAATTCATTTTCTATGCTAATGTGCAAATATTAAGAGTAATACTGATATATTTCCTGAAAAATTCTGGGAAATAATGAAATAAGACAATATTTTTTCTTTCTTTACGAAAGCTTATTTTATAGTATAGCATCGGGATTAAAGTTGCTCAAAAGTGTTTAGAAGTTACAAGCTTGGTAAGTTGTACCAAATGCTTTTCTTTTATCCAGCTGGAGTAACGTGCGCAATTGACCATACAATTAGTCAACCATTCAAGAAATGATCTAATCATGAATATAAAATTTGAAATCCTACAGAAATGGAGAGAGATGATTTTTTGTCCAAAAAGAAAGAATTCCACTTGCACTACTCATCAATACCAATATGTGTAGTATTGCAATTATCCCTTTATTGGACGCATAGAGATGGCTCAGTTGTTGTGTTAGCTGAAAAAGTTCTTTGGCGAAGCTTGGTAATTTCTTACATTTCTCTACATAGAGCATCTCGAACTCCGTAGAGATGCTTGGAACATTCTAACATTTCTCTTTATGAACCTTCAATTGACTCATCTTTTTCGCCGTATCCCAGCCAGCAAATATCATAAAATAATAAACATACTTTCAATATTGCAGCAGCCTATTGTATAATAAGTCTTTTCATTCTTAGTGGTCGGCGATTTTTGCACAGAAATAGATGTTAATTCAAGATGAAGCTATGAATGAATCCGGCTGTGATGACCGAAACGTTGAAGTCCATTCTATATGTGTAACACTCGTATATTAATACCTTTTGTATAATAATTTACGTAGAAAATATTAAAATTTGAACCATTAATTATCAAGTTTCTATCAACCAAACCATATTATTTCGATTCATTAATAAAAAAGTTTTATGACTAAAACTTCTAGGTTACCGATTATAATTGATTACAATCTGTTATTGTTTTTGTTCACTTTTGTACACACACGCGTGTGCTGGATATTGGTTCATCAATCAAATTTGATGTGCGTATCACATTCATGAGGCGAACGATGATGTTTTTCTTTTTGAAAACCAACGTGTCGCGGTGGTAAATTGGTATTGAGTAATTTGTGGCGATATTATATACGAATTAATGCGTAATTTAATTGCAAATTTATGATATTGGGAAACTAGCAATCAAGAGCCGTAGAAAAAACGCACGTTAATAAATTACGAGTACCAAGAGAGAGTCGTGTCGCAATCGCAATTATTTAATAATAATTATTTAATTGATTGAAATTTTTCATAACAAATTTGAAAATTATGAAGATTTTTAAAATAACTTCCCCACTTTCGTTATTTACAACAGTAGGTAATTATAATAATTTATGAGATATTGAAAATTGAAATCCTTTTTGCATTCGTTGTTTCCCATCAAGAAATACTTACTATAGATGGACGAGCAATGGTACAAACACGATGTCTCGTTCCCACAATTAACTCGTCGTCAACTTTTCATCGTTTCCATGAAATTATAATAAACAAATTATCCTTTTCGCGAGACGAACGGAATCTCCAATTTACCCCGGGGTGGGAACACGAAATTCGACGTTTCCTTTCGGACGGTTTTCATTGGAAATTTTTAATTATTGTCTATAACGCCGGCTTGGATATTTCCGAGGATATTTCTTTGGGAGACGCCCGACGAATTCATAATTCAATAGTGAAAAAGCGGTTCGTCTTTGCTTCGGATATAGAAGAGAAACCGGCACCCTTTCTTCCGGCGTCGAGGAGTAGAACGATAATAGGCCGTCGCCATCAATTATAAAGCCCCAATTTGTGAGCGTCACGACGCTCATGGAATATGCGACGGGAGGGTGTGCACGATGTCGGCTACCTTATAGGGGTGGAGTTGGTATGCTTTTGAATATTTAATAAAATTTCATGTTGGGGGTTGAATTAAGGAAAATGAAGGAAACGCCATATTGTATTATTTTCTTTTTAAAATATATATAATGGCACATATAGTCGTTAATATATAGTATAGTAGTATAACATATAGTCGTCAGCTTGTGAGAATATTTTCAAAAACAAATTCCTTAGGGCTTACTGACGTATGTAAACTATGCAAGTTCAGACAAGTCATTTCATGCTCATTTGCATGAATGTGGAGTCTGGCAGTGTGTACCTTGAAGTAAAGACGTAAAGGCGTACCTTTAGCTTGGATTATCTGTAAGTTAAAATGTTACCCACCATGGAGAATGCTCCCGGTATTTCAGTGCAGAACAAAGTGGATCCTCAATCGGTGAAACCAGCACAGCAGGAATTAGAGAATCGGGAACAACGAGAGTATACACCAACAGAGCAAGAACCAAAAGATCAAGAATCAACAAGCACTGCAAGAACCGACACAAGAGGAAACCGATAGTTGCATTCAGTTTGGTGACGGCTACGATTCAGATGCGGATTCAGTTTATTCTCCAGGATGTGAGGCAAAAGACTGCAAAAAAAAGGTATTTACTTCTTGTTTTCGTTGTCTGAGATTACTGTGTCATGCCCATTTCATGACAAATCCCAATTGTGACAGTCACATAAAAAGAGCAAAAAAAAAGTAAAATTGAAAATATTACTAAACTTGATCATAACCCGGAGCAACATGCAATAGAGAGGGTTGAAAAAGAAGGACAGATCCCAAAGAAAGTACGTTTTAATAAACAAAAAATGCGGAGACTTTAAGAAATTTAGGTAAGGAGTACTCAACGGTGAACTTGTACCTTGTAAGAGAATGAAACCAAGATGTAACAACACCATTTGTAAGAAGTTTCGCTTTGTTCAACAATAGAAGAGGCACAAAAACTTGAATTGATTACTGGGTATTATAAACCGCCAGACATAAATCGAAAACGAGAATTTAATGTGAGCAACACGCAAGTTACTGACACAAAGCAGAAAACGGCAAAATATGGGAGTTCCCGTAGAAAAAAGACTTACATATTATTTCCTGATAAACCAAACTCGTGTTCCTGTCTGCAAGAAGGTTTTTTTGAATACTTTAGATATTTCAGAACGGACAATGAGAACAGCCTTAGAGAAAGTAGACGAGTTTGGAATTGTTGAAATGGATGTTTTGCAGTTCAAAGCGTTATTGCAAGGGATCAACTGATTCATTCGGATGTTTTGCGACACATTAACATGTTTTATAGAATGGAGTCCCACTATTGTAGAAGCAGCTACTAGGGAATATTTACATCCAGAACTCTCTATTTCGAAAATGTACTATCTGTACTTGCAGTCTGTGCCTGAAGGTAATCCTAAAGCAACCTTTTCTACTTATCAAAGGGTCTTTAAAACTTAGAATTTGACGTACAAAACCGGTGAAGTGAACCTAATTTGTGAAAACTAAATTAGAAGAAAAATTTCAAAGGCACAACTTGGAAAAAGTTACTGTCAGTTACTGTCAAATTACTGAAGATAACACTTTTCTTTGTGCGTCTTTTAATTTACAGCAGGTAATTTACTTACAAATTTCAAAAGAAAATGCATTGTTTTATAAAAGACGGTTGGCAGTGTATAACTTTACTTTTTACAATATTTTAAGCANACAAGACCAACTTTCTGTCATATTCGTGCAAAACCATATAGCTATTAGGTAGTAATTACTGTCCGAACCCGCCTACTATAATCAAAATTTTGATCTTTAGCGCTTACTATTTTGGAATTGAAAATTAACGCTTATTTTCCGCAAATACACCATACATGCGATACATCAATGGAAAGCTAAAAATATGCTCTTTTCATTAACATCATAATCAAGTATAGTTTGTATTTAAAAAAATACAACTTTGTGCTGTATCTCAAAAATCATCTAATATTTTTAAAATTTTTCAACGGCAGTATATTCTACTTAAAAAATTGCTTTAAGAACGTATCAACCCCATTTCTCTAATTTCAAAAATAAACGAAATATGAGCATTTTTTGAAATCACGAAAATTTGACTTCTTAGTTATAACTTAAAAACAAAAGAAGATAGAGCTTTGGTGTTTGCGGGATTGGGTTTGTCTCAAAAAAAGAGACCGGGACATGGCACCTACTTTTTTCGTATCTCTTATAGTTTCTGAGATAGCCTATAATAACACCCAAATTTGCCCACCCTGTACATTAAAGTAAAGACGTAAAGACGTACCTTTAGCTCGGATTATCTGTAAGTTAAAATGTTACCCACCATGGAGAAAATTAAATTAAGAATGCGCCCGGTATTTCAGTGCAAAACAAAGTGGATCCTCAATCGGTAAAACCAGCACAGCACTAATTAGAGAAGCGGAAACAACGAGAGTATACACCAACAGAGCAAGAACCAAAAGATCAAGAATCGGCAGTACAGGAAGAAGAACAATAAACATCAGAGGAATGGGAACAAACACAGCAAGAACTGACACAAGAGGAATCCGATAGTTGCTTTCAATTACGATTCAGATGCGGATCCAGTTTATTCTCCAGGATGTGAGGCAAAAGACTGCAAAAAAGAGGTATTTACTTCTTGTTTTCGTTGTCTGAGATTACTGTGTCATGCCCATTTCATGACAAATCCCAATTGTAACAGTAAAATATTACTAAACTTGATCATAACCCGGAGCAACATGCAGTAGAGAGGGTTGAAAAAGAAGGACAGATCCCAAAGAAAGTACTTTTTAATAAACAAAAAATGCGAAGACTAAGAAATTTAGGTAAGGAGTTTCCCCTCCCTCAACCTTGAGGAAGGGGAAACTTGTACCTTGTAAGAAAATGAAACCAAGATGTAACAGCACAATTTGCAAGAAGTTTCGCTTGTTCAATAATAGAAGAGGCGACAAAAACTTAAATTGATTACTGGGTATTATAAACCGCCAGACATAAATCGAAAACGAGAATTTAATGTGAGAAACACGCAAGTTACTGACACAACGCAGAAAACGACGAAATATGGGAATTCCCGTAGAAAAAAGACTGTTACATATTATTTCCTGATAAACCAAACTCATGTTCTTGTCTGCAAGAAGGTTTTTTTTTGAATACTTTGGATATTTCAGAACGGACAGTGAGAACAGCCTTAGAGAAAGTAGAGGAGTTTGGAATTGTTGAAATGGATGTTTTGCAATTCAAAGCGTTATTGCAAGGGATCAACTGATTCGTTCGGATGTTTTGCGACACATTAACATGTTTTATAGAATGGAGTCCCACTATTGTAGAAGCAGCTACTAGGGAATATTTACATCCAGAACTCTCTATTTCGAAAATGTACTATCTGTACTTGCAGTCTGTGCCTGAAGGTAATCCTAAAGCAACCTTTTCTACTTATCAAAGGGTCTTTAAAACTTAGAATTTGACATACAAAACCGGTGAAGTGAACCTAATTTGTGAAAACTAAATTAGAAGAAAAATTTCAAAGGCACAACTTGGAAAAAATTACTGTCAGTTACTGTCAAATTACTGAAGATAACACTTTTCTTTGTGCGTCTTTTAATTTACAGCAGGTAATTTACTTACAAATTTCAAAAGAAAATGCATTGTTTTATAAAAGACGGTTGGCAGTGTATAACTTTACTTTTTACAATATTTTAAGCAAAGCATGTTCATGTTATTGTTGGCACAAAACCGAAAGTAAGAGAGGCTCATCAGAAATTGCAACATGCATGTACAGCGCATTACAAGCTTATGACTTGCGAGGGGTGAAACACGACTCATTATTTTCTGACGGATGAAGTGGTCAAAACAAGAACACTATAATGGCTATGCTTTTACATACTGTTCGACACTCTAAGAATATTGAAGAAACATTTTTGAGATTGATCGAATCCTTCCATGGGCAAAACGAAGGAGATTCTGCTCACAGCGCAATTTATAATGCGATAAAGATCTTTTTGTAACCTCACAACGCATTCCCGTATTTAAACTGGCATGTAAGCAGAATTTCTACGACGTTTTTGGTCTACAGTACAACTACTTAAGTTTCAAAGAGTTATCTAAAGAACTTCGAATTTTTAGCATAAAAACTATAGATTCCGGAGAAACCATCAAATGGACGGATGTTATGGAAATTAAGGTTTCGAAACATCACCCACATAAGCTGTTTTTAAAAACAAGTCATTTGGAGACAGGATACAAAACTCTGTCTTTGAAACATCTTACAATCGATTCAATGACACTATCTCCAGGGCAACTTAATTTTTCTCCAAACAAAATTTCCCAGGAGAAATTGTCAGATTTACAGACAATGTGGTCTGGCGATGTTCCGTTAATCAGATTACCAGAACATCAAAATTTCTATGCCTCATTACCCCGTTAAAACAATTTCTGAGACAGCAGTTTCGTTTTGTAAGAATATTTATTTATTTGTTTATTGTTGTGTACTTTTAACAAAATAAGTTTTATTTCTGATTGGTATGTTTTGTACTAATGATCTTAGAAAAAATAAAGTGTCTGTCAGTACATACCATTCTTTTTTATATACAAAGAGAGTGTTTATAACAAATAGACGTATCTACTGATTTCTAAAAAATATTATTCTCACAAACTTATATAATTTATTCATCAAAAACTAACAACTAAACCACGTTTTGCAGTATATTCAGTCACAGGCTACACACATAAAATGTAAATTACACTGCTACAGCATTCTTGAAAAATATATACCTCACAGTAATACACAATGCAACTTCAAAGATTGTCTATAACTTTATACTGCTCTCCTGTAAAATTGGTAAAATTGAGATATGTCAGTTTGTGATATTAACGACGATATGTAATCTATTACGGAATTATTCATGAAATAGGAGACACTTCTCCCTTAAAAATTGTCAAAGTTTCATCAACATATCTTGAGAATTTGATTTTTGAAAAATAATTGTAAAACGTTGTTAATTTCATAAAGTGACTAAAATTCAGGTCGAGTTCAATAATTATTATCTCAAAAACGATAGACAATCTCTAGAACGGGTTTGTTCATGAAAAAGTGTCGAGAATTCTACTTTACATGATTTTTAAAAACGATTGTAAAAGGTTATCTATTTCATAAAGCGATCAAAATGTGTCTTGTGTTCTAATATATTGAACTTCTTGGTTTGAGGGAGGGTTGAGTTTGGTTGGGACGAACTCGTAAAGACAAATTTTTTTTAAATAATTCTGACGATATCTGGAAGATAAAAAAAATTATGGAAAGAGGAAAGTGTTAGTTTAAAACGGTATTTTGAATATCTAATTATTTTGAACGCTCTTTTCTGTTACATCTAATGCTGAAGAATGCTATGAAAAAGAATTTTGATTTGGAACAAAAAGATGACGAAAACGTTAGTTATATGCCAATAGAAAGTAATTAGTATATTTTTAAAGAAGCAAAAAAGCAAGGGTAATGTTTTTTTGTTCATAATTAATTCATTAGAACATTATTCCAGGTTAATAAACAAAATTTTGATGTATTGTGCGATTCTGTAGATAATGTTGAAAAATGTAGAGTAGAGTTTGACGATAAAACTATTCTTTCAAAAAAATACAGAGAAGTAATCATCAACTCGTGATGTTTTTACAAAGATTCTTAACATTAATCAAAATACTACAGTCTAACAGAAAATGAGAGGATATAATCGCTATCGTTTTTATTTAATGTAGTATCTGGCCATCTTCCTCTATGAGATTATTATGATGTTATCAGTAATTTTATCAAGTTGTTGTGTTTTCTATGTTTACACTTCCCGAAAAAAATAGCTTCAGATTTTGAGGTTCATTCTCTATGTTGCGAACCATGTTTCCAATAATGTAGACGACACCTTTTTTGAAGGTATTTGTGTTGATCAGTCAGGCTTTGTGAGCAACAATAGATAACGTTATTATCTACAAATTCGGATGAATATGATTTCGCATTTATCTTGTTTTGGTATGTCAACTGTATATATGTTGTACATTATTAGTCCAGGACTTGTGACACCCTTGCAGATGTTATTTTCTCAGTGGATTCTTCTTCGATTGGTGCGAGAAAGGATCTCATTATTAAGTAGCTTTCTATTGTTGTTATCATTCGTAAAGGTAAATTATTGTGTCGCATTTTATATGTCAAATACTTTGTCGAACGTTTTTTCAATATCCAGAAATATTGTCGATGTAGAAGTTTCTACGTGAAAAACGAAATAAAACATAGGGTAAGATATGTATTAGTAAACACTATAAAGCTTTACAATATACGGACATATCGTTGGAAAACAAAAAAACCGTCGTATCTCAAAAAGTGAACTATGACCGTTTAAAATAACCGTATTTCTAGCATGGGGCGTAACGCTTAGGAAGAAATTAAAGGTACACCATTCGATAACGTAGAATTGATTGTAAATATGTTTATGTACCTTGTAAATTTAATTCAATTAAACGTAGTGGGTGTGCTCTTTGTTTATGATTCGGATTCCGTAAACAATTCTATAACCGTGATTCATTCACATTAATTCATGACAATGTATCACTACCTGAACCTGAGCAACTACCAACAAAAATACGTAGTAACTTAGAATAAACTGCTGTATGAGTATGTATGAAACCTGAATCACAGTCAGAAAGATCTATAATCTATCGCTCAATTGGATGATGTCAAAAGAATTTCAGGTTTGACGTAAATGATACGTGTTGAAAGATGAGATCGTATTTCCATTCGATTATTGAACGTTTGCACTGAACCTCAAATTGTAACTAAGGATAAGCTAGCAAAATATGTACCAGTTAGCGCTATCAACAGCATAAATATAGTGGTAAAAGACGATTGTTGAGGTATGCGTTACCAATAATTTTATCTAGAGATGGTAACAGTGCACCTTGGTGAGCAAATTAGACTTACAGGTCGGTATCTTGATACTTTTTATAAAAACAATATATTAACTTCTAACTTACATTTATTTATATAAAGTCGGACATTTCATTTCTCATCCTCATTTTGTTCATCCATCAGATAGCAAAATGCTTTACTTTCACATAATTTCCAGTCTACACCTATTATAACTTCATTGACTGTAAGTATTTTTCAAAATTTTTTTTTATTTTTCACTTTTCCTCATTTTCCTCGTGGTTACTTTTCTATTACATAAAAAGGTTTTTCATTTTTGAGTGTATCCTCTAAATTTAAATAAGTTATTATAGAATTTTTAATCTAAGCTAATTATAAGGTTTTTTCGTTTAATTGTTGAGATTTTTTATACATTTCCATTTATATGTTTTAATTTAACTTCTAATTTTAATATATATCAAAATATTTTATCATAATCATTAATTCATCTTTTTTAAAATTTGTTTCGAGTTAACATCACTTAACTTTATAAACCAACTTTCTTGAATGTTATATTGTAATTTGTACTCATTATAGTTGTCGCTGATGATGGGGTAACCCGAAACTAGTACCTCTTTATATAAATAAATGCAAGTTAGAAGTTAATATATGATTTTTATTTGATCATTAATCTTGCAACATGGATAACTCTCTCAAATTGATACTTTTTATTTGGGTTCATTGGGAGTAGTACAGCTAAGGGGGTTCTGGGACCGAAAACTCTCGATGGCATGCCTGATGGCCATGGGGGGTTACCACTCTTCAGAAGGGTAGTTCTTGTAGTTGGTACCCTTAAGCTGCTGAAGAACTACCCCGAAGAAGAAGTTACCTGATCTTATCTGTGACTCGNATGGTAACAGTGCACCTTGGTGAGCAAATTAGACTTACAGGTTGGTACCTTGATACTTTTTATAAAAACAATATATTAACTTCTAACTTACATTTATATAAATATATAAAGTCGTACTAGTTTCGGGTTACTCCATCATCAGCGACAACTATAATGAGTACAAATCATAAGATAACATTCAAGAAAGTTGGTTTATACAGTTAAGTGATGTTAACTTGAACCAAATTTTAAAAAAGAGAATTTGATATATAAAAATTAGAAGTTAATTTAAAACATATATCTGTTGGATGAACAACATTTCATTTCTCATCCTCATTTTGTTCATCCATCAGATAGCAAAATGCTTTACTTTCACATGATTTCCAGTCTACACCTATTATAACTTCATTGACTGTAAGTATTTTTCAAAATTTCTTTTTATTTTTCACTTTTCCTCATTTTCCTCGTGGTTAGTTTTCTATTACATAAAAAGTTTTTCATTTTTGAGTGTATCTTGCCTCTAAATTTAAATAAGTTCATTATAGAATTTTTAATCTAAGGCTAGTTTTAAGGTTTTTTCGTTTAATTATTGAGATTTTTATACATTTCCATTTATATGTTTTAATTTAACTTCTAATTTTTATATATCAAAATATTTTATCATAATCATTAATTTATCTTTTTTAAAATTTATTTCGAGTTAACATTACTTAACTTTATAAACCAACATTCTTGAATGATATCTTCTGATTTGTACTCATTATAGTTGTCGCTGATGATGGGGTAACCCGAAACTAGTATGACTTTATATAAATAAATGAAAGTTAGAAGTTAATATATGGTTTTTATTTGATCATTAATCTTGCAACATGGATAACTCTTTCAAATTGATACTTTTTATTTGGGTTCATTGGGAGTAGTACAGCTAAAGGGGTTCTGGGACCGAAAACTCTCGATGGCATGCCTGATGGCCATGGAACCCCCCCAAAAAAATAAAAATAATATATTTATTCGGAACCGGTTTCGAGCAGTGTTCTACTCATCATCAGCCGAATCTACGTTAAAAAACATATCATATGACAGATATTCGATTATAAAAATAAGTAGAAAAAATAATACATCTACAACTTACAGTCATAAAGTTAAAAATAATACACACTCTAGATAAAATTATTGGTAATTAATACCTCACCAATCTTCTTTTACCACTATGTTGTTGATAGCACTATCTGGTACATATTTTGGGCTTATCCGTAGTTCAACAATCGAATGGAAAAACGATTTCATTTTTCATCTGGTAGCGTATCATTTACGTCAAACCTGAATTTTTTTGACATCATCCAATTGAGCAATAAAGTAGTATAGTTCTGTGATTCAGAACTAAATTGAAAACTTGGTAAAACATTGTAAAAATAAAAAGCCATATAAATGTTACAAATTGAAGTCCACGAAAATCTAAATTACTAAATACAGTACTCTGCTTCTGCTTTATAAAGAAATATTGAAATCTCTTTAGATAAATAGTTCATACTATATGATGCATGAAAATAAAAAGCAAGGAAGTTTGTTAGCAAAGCAGTCAACGTAATGATTCAGCTAGATGAAAACATTTTAGTTAGTGGCATTACAGTTGCAGCCACAAAGTTGACACGAAAATTAATAAAAGCACGAATTAACAACCTATACCCCTCTGTCTGCGGGAACACTGGGTGGATTGCGTAGCAACCTGATATAGTAGTTGACCCACTTCTTTTCCACTTACATCGTTTTACAGAAACTTGAAAGCAAGCATCAGAAAGCCCAATAGTAGTACAGCTAAGGGGGTTCTGGGACCGAAAACTCTCGATGGCATGCCTGATGGCCATGGGGGGGTTACCACTCTTCAGAAGGGTAGTTCTTGTAGTTGGTACCCTTAAGCTGCTGAAGAACTACCCCGAAGAAGAAGTTACCTGATCTTACCTGTGACTCGTTGGTAGTGGTGGTTAGAAGGGTAGTTCTTGTACACGCAACCCTTGGTTAGCCCCGAAGAAGAAGAACTTACCTGACTTTACCTGTGACTTTGACGTCACAACGTTTATCTAGCAGAGGTCAACAAGGTTATTTAGGTCAACGGTGGGGTTATCGATAACACACAGGTCAAAGGTCACACGCTGTATTTAATTGATGTTGATGAAAAAAAATTATTTTCCACAGTATTTAATAATATTAAAATTAGCAATTTTCTTAAACGTATATTCAATGTAGGTGATCATGTAAGAATATCTAAATCTCGAGCAATTTTCGATAAACAATATACTCCTAATTGGTCTACTGAAGTTTTCACTATTAAACGTATAAAACTTACAAATCCAACGACCTATATAATAGAAGACTTTAATAATAAAGAAATTCAAGGTGGATTTTACGAAATGCAACTTCAAAAAGTTATGTACCCAAATGTTTACTTGGTTGAAAAAAAAGATAAAGAAATTCAAGGTGGATTTTACGAAATGCAACTTCAAAAAGTTATGTACCCAAATGTTTACTTGGTTGAAAAAATTTTAAAACGAAAGAAAAAATATGGTATTGTTTAAAAGTATAATACAGTAATTAATATTAATATACGTTTGTTTTATTTTCATAACCTTTACACTCTCTCTCTGATTATCAACATCAATTAAATACAGCGTGTGACCTTTGACCTGTGTGTTATCGATAACCCCACCGTTGACCTAAATAACCTTGCTGACCTCTGCTAGATAAACGTTGTGACGTCAGAGTCACAGGTAAAGTCAGGTAAGTTCTTCTTCTTCGGGGCTAACCAAGGGTTGCATGTACAAGAACTACCCTTCTAACCCCCACCACCACCACCACCACTACCAACGAGTCACAGGTAAGATCAGGTAACTTCTTCTTCGGGGTAGTTCTTCAGCAGATTAAGGGTACCAACTACAAGAACTACCCTTCTGAAGAGTGGTACCCCCCCATGGCCATCAGGCATGCCATCGAGAGTTTTCGGTCCCAGAACCCCCTTAGCTGTACTACTATTGGGCTTTCTGATGCTTGCTTTCAAGTTTCTGTAAAACGATGTAAGTGGAAAAGAAGTGGGTCAACTACGATATCAGGTTGCTACGCAATCCACCCAGTGTTCCCGCAGACAGAGTTCAATTTCGTCAATTTTGATTTTTAGGTTGTTAATTCGTGCTTTTATTAATTTTCGTGTCAATTTTGTGGCTGCAACTGTAATGCCACTAACTAAGATGTTTTCATCTAGCTGAATCATTATGTTGACTGCTTTGCTAACAAACTTCCTTCCTTTTTATTTTCATGCATCATATAGTATGAACTATTCATCTAAAGAGATTTCAATATTTCTTTATAAAGCAGAAGCAGAGTACTGTATTTAGTAATTTAGATCTTATTGGACTTCAATTTGTAACATTTATATGGTTTTTTATTTTTACAATGTTTTACCAAGTTTTCAATTTAGTTCTGAATCACAGAACTATACTACTTTATTGCTCAATTGGATGATGTCAAAAAAATTCAGGTTTGACGTAAATGATACGCTACCAGATGAAAAATGAAATCATTTTTCTATTCGATTGTTGAACTACGGATAAGCCCAAAATATGTACCAGATAGTGCTATCAACAACATAGTGGTAAAAGACGATTGGTGAGGTATTAATTACCAATAATTTTATCTAGAGTGGGATTTATTTTTAACTTTATGACTATAAGTTGTGGATGTATTATTTTTTCTAGTTATTTTTATAATCGAATATCTGTCATATGATATGTTTTTTAACGTAGATTCGGCTGATGACGAGTAGAACACTGCTCGAAACCGGTTCCGCATAAATATATTATTTTTAAAGCATGTAAGAAGTGGTTTTACAAATTTTTTTAAATATACTTTTTATTTGGGTTCATTGAACTTTCTGGAGCTTGCTTCCAAGTTTCTGGAAAACGATGTAAGTGGAGAAGAAGATCCTGATTTATGTCAATACTTTTTATTATTTGTACTAAGTACTATGTCGTCTTTTTAGGTTGAGTTAACTGTTCATCGACCGTGGTAATCAGATATTAGTGAATGTTGTGTCTTCCGCATGAGACTGGACCAGGTATGTCTCTAATTTTATTAGTGCTTTTTTAGTGATTTATTATTAGGTTTTTGCTTATTTGTACTGGCGAAAGTTTTTATCGTCGCTCTTTCCTCAAGAATTACTGCTAGAATTAAGCGAATTAAGCTAGAAGTCTTACTGTCTTACTTTAAGATATCTAATTAAAGATAATTTAGCACTTTGACAATGGAAATTTATCCATATATCTGCTTTTACCGGTTTCGCCTTTGTGGCATCATCAGAAAGCAACGTCAATAAACGAATACTTGTAAATGTTTAAGTTGTTCCATATGACACGTTTAAAACCTTTTAAAAGGTGTACACAATAAGTTAAAATAACACAATGTAACTATTGTAAAGAATGCTGCGTCTTAGTCACACGTGGAATTAACAAAATGTTTAACATTGTTGATTATTAATTGGAATAAGCAAGAAGATTCCATTTAATTTAAGATATCTGTCTTGTTTCTTAGTCTTAGTTAGTCATAGTCTATGCTGGAAAATTGAGCTTCAACTTTCATACCATCGCGTAGGAATCTGTTTGCTCTTTTTTTCGTGTCCATCTTTCGCTATCCTTAGTCATCTTGACTCCTCCATGCGTTCAACATGGTTTATCAATTCTCGTCTTTTTTTACTGGTCCATTCACAATGTCTTAGATATCGTATATCTCCCCGATATCATCACTTCTTTTTTAGTCACATTAGGTGTATCTTCTTAATCACCTTAGCGTCATCATTTCTGCTGTTTTCGTGATTTTTTTGTGATAGTAATTCTAGATAATACGTCCTATACATGTCCTATATATGATAACCTTGCTTTCTAGGGACATATACTTGTTTTTCCATATTATATCCCTCAGGGAACCTGATATCAAAACTCTTTCCATTGTTTGAACTATAACTTCTTGGATGTCCTTATGACTCGTAGCATTGACAACAATGTATTTAAAACTCATCACATGTTCTATAGGCTTTGTTAGAGATATTGTTGAATCGATTTTTTGAACGTAAAACCACAATATTTCCAATTCCAACGTTAACTTTTCCCAATACGATCATCTCACTGTTTGTGGGAAAAATGTCAAATACTGGTCTGAAGGTTCTGATACAATATCTCGATCTCCTATTTGGACTTACTAGTGTCGGTAGCGTAAACAGGGTAATAATCTGAATAGATTCACTCGCATTATTGTGTCATTAATATATTTCGAATTATTGATGTTGTTTTCAAATTATTTGTAAGCATTGTAGCAGGATACCAACGCCAGAAGTCAAACCCAGTCTATAGCATATCTTTTTATTTGTAGTAGTATTTCCTAGACTTTATCTTTGTTCATAGATGTCAGATTGCAGAACCCCATGTTGTCATAGTTCAAACTTATCCTGTTTGATATGGAACAGTTTTTCCTTTGGACATTTAGATCTTTTTATCTCAGATAAGTTGCTAACCTTGCCTGAGAATCCCTTCTCTTTTATCAGGACTTTGGACCAGCTCTAAAATCACTGTGCTACTCAATCCACCCAGTCTTCTCGCAGGCAGAGTTCAAATTCGTCTAATTTTGATTTTTAGGTTATTAATTCCTATTTTTATTAATTTTAGTTTCGAATTTGTGGCTGGAGTGACTTTGACTGCTTTGCTAATATCTTCCTTGTCATGTATCATATATGAACTATTAATCTAAAGAGATTGTTTATAAAACAGAACCAGACTCTTGTATTTAGTGTTTTAGATTTCATGGGTTTCAATTTGTTTTTTATTTTTGCAATCTTTTTCCAAGTTTTCAATTTAATTAATAATAAAGTATAGATAAAAAGATATTCTTTTAATGAATATTTAAAAAGAAAACAAGTAGGTATATTTTATGAATATCCATCGTAAACGTTTATTACAGCTGACCAGAACGTTATTCCGGTTACTTATCAACGAAATTGGTCGGTAATTGTAAAATATATACCTCAGCGCAGTTAGATAAAAAATCCAACCACCCCGATGGCTAATTCATAGAAATTTTCGGGCCGGCACTGTGTAATTTTGTCGTATCCTTTTTTTCTTTGCCTCCCCATCCCGGCGTGGTACCATGCGTTTTCCACGGAATTCCTCTTACTACCACAACAAAGAGAGGGTCCGCGCCAGGACGAATTTTCCCTCGACACCGTATAATCCCAACCCTTCCATATACTTAATCGTTCAACTTTTTTTTCTGAAGGAATTTTCCAGGAAAAATTAAAACCCTCGCGCATGCCCCTAAATTTTTCATCAGCTCTCTACTAATCTGTAATTGGAGATTCGGCGGTCGTTGTTCCGTTCAAATTACGCAACGACATTTGTCATGAATAATGTATAAAACGACGACGATGGTCGTTGTTCGGTACACAGTTCGTTTTCTATTAGATGAATTACCCGGGGGCCATCACAATGAACGTTATGAATTAATCAGAGATTGATCATATTTTGTATAGATTTAACCATAATGAACATTAAGCAAGTTTATAAACTCGACGACTCACTTGATTTATAATCAACTACAAAGTGATTTATTGGACTCTATAATATGCATAAATGACATAAATTTGATGACAAGAGAAACAATAATTATTAAATATCTATGTACCAGACCATAAAATGAAACCTAATAATAAATTAATAAATAACATTAACTGTAATTATGAGTTACAAGGAATTAAAAAGAAATAAGAGTAAATAACATTTTGTTTTGTCTACCTGTTTAATTATAGTTTAGTACATGTCGTCTGTTAAATAAGTATAATAATAATACAGAACCAATTTGGTTCGTGCTACTGCCGTTCGAATGAGAAATAAAAAGGAAAAAATAAGAATTATAAGAAGACGTAGACGATGTTTGTTGTTTTCGCCGCACCGGAAACCAACGGAGGCGAAATTGCGAATAATTGCGGATCCTTCGGGTGTCCTTTGTGCCCGCAATAATGACAATCATTACCGACGGCCCCTAACTCTAACACCGAACGAATCTATCTTTAGGTCTTCCAGTTGCACACGGCAGTTGTCTCAAGACCGGTGTTTTTGCCAATAACACCCGAGCAAATAGTGTTTCTTGAGTTCTCTGATGGAGGTATCCGAGTTCGGGAAGACCAGTTGGCCCTCGAAGTCGGTGATATTAGTAATTTTCCTCACTCTATGTAAATCTAGCAGGTGCTTAGCCCGACAGAATGCTTAGCTGTCATCTGTCGGACTTAGATTTATATTTCGCGAGCGAAGTGAGCCATCATTTGCGGGAAAGAAGGGAAGCAATAAAAAAAGAAGAGGTATTCAAACGGTGGGCACATGTCTGATGATACGCTTCTCAAAAAATACTGGTGTTAGCCATTGCTGGGAAACCAATTGACCATAATTACCCTGTACGGTCGGCAGTTGTGGCGCGGTTTAATTTCAACCGAACTTGGTTTAAATGAGTACTTTTGGACGATTGTGTTTCATTGCATATTTAGTTACTTTTTGTTTTAATATTATAAAGATGGATAGCTTATGCATACTTATAAGGGTGGATTAATTCTTGAAATAATGTATACTTTAAGTATTAACTTAAATCCTTCTTAAAAAATTGCTTCTGCGACATCATTAAAATTTTCCATTGAAATTGCAACAAAAATAACAAAACTTAAAAGCTTATTTAAGATAATTTTGCAGACAATTTTAATATATTAAAGGAAATATGTTATTTTTATTGTATTTGTACCAATAAATGGCACTTCTAGTAATTATATAACAATTTATTGAAGAAAATGATGTTAAGTACGAAGATAATACGATGCGAGACTTATTGGATGTCTTTGTCGAGCAGAAGCATCCACCATATCGAATTAGAATGAATCCTTTATCAAGCAAATACGATTTGTCAAGATCAACAAGAAGTTTGTCAATTATATTGGTTGGTGGTGAACATATTTAATTCACTCTCGATTATAAGAAGTTTATTTATAAAAAGCAGTTCGCCGTATCAACGTAAACAATTAAACAAATCGATAATTTTAACTCGCTACTATAAATTTATCTTCCATCTTGGAAGAACAATCATTTTGGAAACTAAAAGATGTCTATAGAAAGAATCTCCAATACTAATCCATTAATGTTGCAAAAGAAACTCTTCATCAGTCTAGGAAGCTCAAAGATCTCGCTTGGTGTAACAGTATCAGTTAATTGTATTAACCCAACCCATCAACAACATAACCAAACTCGATTAAACTGGACAAACTCCAGAAAATAACAAGACTCATGAAAAAATGTGTTTAATGCTTGCTCAACTTACTTATCACAATAGCTCAATAACTAATTTGCTAATAAAAATCATAATTTAACACTTTAAAATTTCTATGACCACAACTATCTATGTTGTGATAATAATGATTTCAGACATGATACAAACAAGCATTATCTATAAATTCCATCCACAAATTATATTATACACAACACTCAAATAATACAACATATACATATAACATTTGCAAGTCACCAGCATAATCATTGAGGAAGAGAATGAAAAATCTAGAGCGGCCTACACTTAACTATAACATATTTTTAAACACATTTAGATACTGCTGCAATTTGCAATATGTCCACCATTTATCCGTGGAAAAATGAATACCAAGAAAACTTAGTTAATTTGAAAATAAAACTCAACCTAACAGCTAATAGATTTGGATAAATGAAAAATAGACGGTGATAATAGAGCTGTATTATTCAGCAACTGTAAGATCTGGAATTCTTCAACCACAAACATGAGTTCTGCAGTTATTTGAATTATACTCAATGAAATGGTTGATCGTTAGCTTAATCAGCTGTTCAAAAATCAACCAAAATAGCTGCTACTGTTACTTTTGGAATTACAAGTTAAGTTTTTAAAATTAACCTTGTTATTAAACAATTGCTGAATTCAGGGAATTTTTGAGTGAAACCAAAAATGATTCCAAAACTTGGAGATTTTCCCATAATGTTTAAATTTTCTATAAAACAACTTTGACTTGCTCTTCTTTGTTGAGTAACAAAATGATGTTTGCAGTCCCATCGAATTAATTTGACAAACATCAACAAGCTCTGTTTCGCAGTATCTTAGAAATACTTCCAAAAAAATGACACTAAATGTTCAATAGATGTTATTAGTTCATTGGAATCGTTTTGATTGAAACCAAATTCGCCTGCCTTAAATCAACATGGTATAAAATAAGTTAATGTTGTGTATCGACGTATTCGAAAATCTTTTTTACGACAGCTAGATATGGCTTAGTAGGATTTGGTTGGGTTGTCTGACTTGGACCATGGATATCGGATTAATTACTTCAGGATTATGAAGCCTACGCTAACATAAGACTGTTGAGCGTTGCGACCAGACGTCAATAAATAAGCAAAAGCTTTAACTCCTCCGGTATATTGATTGAATGCTGAAAGCTACGAGGGAATTTTTCTGCAATTGAGACCATAATTTCCACACCATAACTTCCTTTTTACAATTTTTAAACTAGGTATATGGTAAAAGTTGTCAAAGTCATAAAATTATGGTCACAGTATAACTCACGTCGTTTTTCCCTTACCACATATTTTTACCTTTGCCTACGTAGCGTCGTATGAATTTGCGTCTCCCCAACTTAGAGATATTGTAAGATATCATTCTCAACTGGTGATGTTGCTGTTTACTAGATAGAACAAATCGCCTACAAGTTATTTGTGTAGGAACTTATAAGTATAATTGGAGTTTTTTTTGACAAAATCCAAGGATTAGAGTAGTTGATTCTAACAACCAACTAGTTAAAATGATCTCCATCCTGGAGTTATTAATAATTTTCCTTGATAATAAGTTTCATCATTCCAGTATGTGGTACACAATGCTCACATTTAATAGCGCAATGAAATTAACCTCCAAAGAATTTGGGATGTCCAAATCTCGTTAGACCATATTTGGATAAACAAAAAATTGTATATATTGCAGAAAATCATTATGGATGCTCATGATTTATCCGGAATTGTTTCATTGAAATCGTTGTTGAATCACAACATGGCAAACAATACTTGCTAATTTCTTAAATCATTTAAACAGCTAGAAAATGTTCACCATGGAAAGAGAAAAAGGCAACCATTTATCATTCTTTGATAGAATAGTGACCAGGACCAATAATGGACAACTTCAACATTTAGTATACCGGAAAATAATGCAAGAGGCTAGCAACAGTAATCAACTTATTGGTTTCACTTATCTTTCCATTGTTTTAGGAGTAATGCAACGAATAGAGGGACGACTGAAAAAGGACGACATCGTGGTCTGACATAGAATAATCAGCAATCTTCGGAAAACCCAGTTAAAATTCACTTATAAAATAGATTGCAACAAGATAAAGATGTAACAGAAATTTATTACCATAAGAGCAACATCAACAGAGAGGTCTTTTCAGAAATCAAAGATCACTTCAAATACACCACTTCAAATAACAAACAACAAAACTTAAATACGCAGAAACGTGATTACCGTGATTCAGTCACTTTGTTACAAACACTCTAATAATAAGTTTTAATCATGTATCTCTGTGTATCTCCCGTTAATTTAACACGTTTTTTTAGCGTAATCTAAGCATGTCTTCTGGACTATCGTCATCAACGATCGAAACTCGCCTCTTATTTCTTCGAACGTAACCGTGCAAAAGGAAGAGAGCCGACTCATTAACATAAAACAATGCGATTTCAGTAATTACGATCGCTTCTCCTCATAATTGAGTCTGTAATTACTGGCGCGGCGAAGGCGGTTTGGTTCTTTCCTCTCTCCTTCTTTTTTCTTTTACTTTTCGACTACGTTTTCTCAAGTTCCCGGTATTGTATGGTTTACGATCATGGGTATCATGACCGACGAGGATGATGCAAAGTTGATTTTGAAAAGCTAGTTAGGTAATTAATTAGTTGTTATATATGGCTATATTATAATTAAGAACAATAAAATCAATAAATAATTATATAGCATCATGACTTGAAACTTGAGTATCAAGTTTGATTTTGCTTGGGATTGATTAGGAGGTGACGCAACAAAGAATGTAACTATATATAACAAATTAATATAACAAAGCAAAACGTAAATATAAGAAAAATAAAAGTAAAGAGGGCTGTAAAAGTAGATGGTAAGCGCGAGCACAATGTAAAATGCGGCATAATGCTATGCACAAAAATGTAGAAGCCACGCCTGGGACCTCGAGTCCGTCCAATAGGGTACAACAGCGCAGGCCAAGATTATCGGTCGGGCCGAGACGTGGATTATTATAGGTTAGGATCGGTTTATAAATATGTATGATCGGCGGGGAACACGCTATAACATACGTGTGCTGGTTTAATAAATCCCCTCTGCGTTGTGAATGTGTGTGTTGCACCGTTCGTCGCACAATTGCACTGACTGCCCGAACACATCGACAACCTGAGGATATTGACTTTTATACATATTGTAATAATACATATTGTATATACATATATATTTCATTGCATTTATTTTTATATCTAATTAAACTCCTGATGATGATCGTCACGAATCGAAATCGGTAAAGGAAATAATGACAAATCGAAAGAATCTATTTTGAACTCAATTGAATCATCACTTTTTAGGATTAACTTGAAAATAATGTATAAATGTGATTTCGTGGAGAATATTGACAAAATTTTCATTAATTATTAATCACTATTGACGAAATTTTCATTAATTATTAATAAAAAAGTCAATTGTTCAATAAGAATATCTTTTCTTGAAAATCACTTTTAGTTCTTGAGATACACGATTTATAACTTACTCGAAATTTATGTCTATTGTTAAGTTTTCTCGGATTGACTTAAAAGTTTTATACAAAATCAAGTTTTTGGAAAATATTTACGAAATTTTCATTAATTATAAATAAAAGTGACCACTTTTCAATAAGAATATCGGTTTTAGAAAATCTCTCTTAGTTCTTGAGACACATGACTTATAACTTACTTGAAATTTATGCCTATTATTACGATTTCTTGGATTAACTTAAAAGCTTCATTCAAAATCTAGTTCTTGGAAAATATTTACGAAATTTTCGTTAATTATAAATAAAAATGTCTACTTTTCAATGGGTATATCCGTTTTAGAAACTCACTTTTAATTCTTGAGATACACGATTTGTAACTTACTCGAAATTTATGCCTATTGTTACGTTTTCTTGGATTAACTTAAAAGCTTTATTCAAAATCAAGTTCTTAGAAAATATTTACAAAATTTTCGTTAATTATAAATAAAAGTGTCTACTTTTCAATGAGAAAATCCGTTTTAGAAAATCACTTTTAGTTCTTCAGATACACGATTTACAACTCACTCGAAATTTATGCCTATTTTTACTTTTTCTTGAATTAACTTTAAAGCTTTATTCAAAATCAAGTTCTTGGAAAACAGTTATGAAATTTTCGTTAATTATAAAAAGATGTGTTTACTTTTCTGGAAAATCTGGATATATTTTTGAATTACGTAAAAATACACAGTTAGAAACTCTAAAATCCACCATTTTCATAGAATGAAATAGTTTATAATAAAGGTCGCTAATATCATAGAGAAGTCACCTTCATTTAATATCCTGCGACATTTACATCACTGAATAAATTCTAGTTTTAAATTAATAGCTGAGGTGGAACTTGTCTAATCAATGTGTAAATGTGAAATTAACACATACACACGTCAATGTTATCAGAATGAGTTAAGCTTGGCTCATGAGTGTTGTCAAAGACTAGTTGTAAATTAATAAAAAATAGTCTTGAAAATCGTCTTAAAACGACGAATTGATATAATAAGAATCAAATTATGGCGAAATTTTAGTTAATTATAAATAAAATTGTCTACTTTTCAATGAGAATATCCATGTTAGAAAATCACTTTTAGATTTTGAGATACACGATTTACAACTTACTTGAAATTTATGCCTTTTGTTACGTTTTCTTGGATTAATTTAAAAACGTTATTCAAAATCAAGTTCTTGGAAAATATTTACGAAATTTTCGTTAATTATAAATAAAAGTGTCTACTTTTCAATGAAGATATCAGTTTTAGAAAATCACTTTTAGTTCTTGAGATATACGATCTATAACATACTCGCAATTTATGCCTATTGTTACTTTTTCTTGGATTAACTTTAAAGCTTTATTCAAAATCAAGTTCTTGGAAAACATTTATGAAATTTTCGTTAATTATAAAAAGATGTGTTTACTTTTCTGGAAAATCTGGATATATTTTTGAATTACGTAAAAATATACAGTTAGAAACTCTAAAATCAATCATTTTCATAGAATGAAATAGTTTATAATAAAGGCCGCTAATATCATGGAGAAATCACCTTCATTTAATATCCTGCGACATTTACATCACTGAATAAATTCTAGTTTTAAATTAATAGCTGAGGTGGAACTTGTCTAATCGATATGTAAATGTGAAATTAACACATACACACGTCAATGTTATCAGAATGAGTTAAGCTTGCCTCATGAGTGTTGTCAACGGCTACTTGTAAATTAATTAAAAATAGTCTTGAAAATCGTTTTAAAATGACGAATTGATATAAAAAGAATCAAATTATGGCGAAATTTTAGTTAATTATAAATAAAATTGTCTACTTTTCAATGAAAATATCCGTTTTAGAAAATCACTTTTAGATTTTGAGATACACGATTTACAACTTACTTGAAATTTATGTCTATTGTTACGTTTTCGTGGATTAATTTAAAAACGTTATTCAAAATCAAGTTCTTGGAAAATATTTACAAAATTTTCGTTAATTATAAATAAAAGTGTCTACTTTTCAATGAAGATATCAGTTTTAGAAAATCACTTTTAGTTCTTGAGATATACGATCTATAACATACTCGAAATTTATGCCTATATTGTTACGTTTTCTCGGATTAATTTAAAAGCTTTATTCAAAATCAAGTTCTTTCTAGGAAAATATTTACGAAATTTTTGTTAATTATAAAGAAAAGTGTCTACTTTTTAATGAGAATATCTGTTTTAGGAAATCACTTTTAGTTCTTGAGATACACGACTTACAACTCACTCGACTTACACTTGTTACATTTTCTAGGATTAACTTAAAAGCTTTATTCAAAATCAAGCTTTTTGAAAATAACTACGATATTTTCGTTAATAATAAATAAAAGTGTCTACTTTTCAATGAGAATATGCGATCTAGAAAATCACTTTTAGTTCTTGAGATCCACGATTTATAACTTACTCGAAATTTATGCCCATTATTACGTTTTCTTGGATTAATTTAAAAGCTTTATTCAAAATCAAGTTCTTGGAAAATATTTACGAAATTATCGTTAATTATAAATAGAAATGTCTACTTTTCAATGAGAATATCCGTTTTAGAAAATCACTTTTAGTTCCTGAGATGGATTAATTACAAGCTTTCAATTAATTTGTTAGCAAATATTTTCGAAATTTTCATTACTGGTTAATAAAAGTGTCTACTTTTCAATAAGAGTACCCGTTTTAGAATATAAGAGTACACATTCTTAAACTGAATCGAAATGTTTGCTAATTATTACTTTATCCTGGATTGATTTGCAAATTTTTTCCAAAAACGGATTGTTGAAAAATGTTTAAGTAATCATTATCATCGATTAAAGTATGTAATTTTCAGTAAAATATTCATTTTAAAAAATGAAAAATTGGATTAATTCTTAGATTAATTTAAAATCTTTGTTAGAATGAAATATTTTATAATAAAGGTCGTTAATATCATGGAGAAGTCACCTTCATTTAATATCCTGTGACATTTACGTCACTGAATAAATTCTAGTTTTAAATTAATAGCTGAAGTGGAACTTGTTTAATCGATATGCAAATGTGAAATTAACACATACACACGTCAATGTTATCAAAATGAGTTAAGCTTGGCTCATGAGTGTTGTCAACGGCTACTTGTAAATCCATAAAAATAGTATTGAAAATCGTCTTGTAACGACGAATTGATTGATATAAAAAGAATCATATTTTGGCATTCAAATACTAATAATATATTTATAACTCAGTTAACTTTAGAGTTGTAGTTTTACCCATCTGGATCATAATTTAAAGCAGTAATCCTTTACAAATGATTGTACTCTGTGTTGTAAGTTGTGTTAAATATAGCCGCCTTGGAGAAGTGTTTCTTCAAAGTTGATTGCGTTGTGGTAACGATTTTCATTCATCATTAAAGCCTAAACGATAATTTATAGTTCCAATAGATGTAATGTCTACGCCCTTATCGATTATGCCATCTAGGTGGTGTAGAATCCCTGAAACTAAAGAGAATAATGTGACAATAGAAGGTTTGTGATATGATAAGAAAGTATTTGGATAAAGGTTATTTCCAATAGATGTAATGTCTACGTCCTTGGGGATTATGTCATCTAGGTGGTGTAGAGTCTCTGAAAGTAAAGAGATAGTTTCAATATATACAATATATACAGACAATATATAAACATATTAATAATTTAGTCTCAACCACAACAATGATACCTCTGGACATCACAAAAGCTAACTACTTTACTACAATAACTTTAAAACCAAACTTTCTGCCGTGCTAATTAATTTAGATAAAATGTTACTGCCTGATTTCATAATCACAATCAATGAATTATTTTTAAGCTTTTGGAACTACTTCCAATACCTAAAATTTTAGTTCAATTGATTTAAAAGTGGTCGACTGCACAACTTGTAAATGTATCAAAGATATTTAACGAGTGATGTTGAATTAGTATATAGACATTTTAACAAACGTACTTAAAGCATCAGTTAATAAAATTATTGCTGCTGATGCTGATATTTCTGCAGATGCAGCAAATGTAATATAAATATCATCTAGAATAAATGTCAGGAAATTCCTTGTTATTATTTTTACAATTATACTTTGTGGAATCTTCGTTGGAAGGAATGTCAGTTAGAAAATTTCGTTTACTTATTAACAATTAGACTACAAGTAATTTTTGATTGGATATAAGCAAACTCGTTAGTCTTCCGTTTGATAGATATTCACCTATGGCTGGAATAAAATTGGGTGTGTAAGAAAAAATTAAAATAAAAGTTTTGTTGTTGATGACTTATTTGATTCGGGAAATTCAAAATTGCTCTTCAAGTGTTAAAAAATCCGTACAATTTTTTTCGAGAAACTAAAAAAGACGAGGTTGTCGGCAAAATATAAAGCATTTCGATTTTTTTCTGAAAACTGCCTAAATATTTATGAAGATCTTGCTACGAATCAACATTTAACGCAGCTACAAGAACGAAAGATTAGCAGCTATATTTGTAAGACGCACAACCAAACTTTACAAACCACTTGTTCCATTGAATAAACTTTTAGCACATTAAGAAGAGTGCAGTCAATGCTCAGGTTTACAATTACCGGTACAGATACTGACCAGCGATTGAGACTTTACATGTTAGGTGTCCATTAGGGACAATGATCAATTCTGCAATGATATTTTACATCCAAGGAAATTAATTTTTTTATTCAGAGAAGGTAGGAGTTATCTGGTTTCAAATAAAGGAGTTAGCATAAAGTCTATGTCTAATTAGATGTCCAAAACTACGTGAAAGTTTTTCCAAAATAACTGAAGAATCGCAAAAGACTATTTTAATTCTTGCATGTTTTTGTTAACTTGTTGAAAAAATGTAGGATTAGTATCAGGTGTCTCTTTATTTCGCTGATGGAAAAAATTCAAGTGTGAATAAAATGAAAAGACTTGGTAGACTACCTACATTTTCTGTCGAAATGGAAAAGCTTCTTACTGAACTCATTCCGAAAATTGAAGAATGTCTTTTTGGATTAACAATAAAGAAAATAAGAAAGTTGGTTTTTGATGTCGCTGAAAAATACTCATTGCCAAACACTTTCAACAAAGACAAGAAAACTGCCGGAAAGAAATGGTTTTACTGTCCTTACGCAAGCCGGAAAGAAATTTTATGGCAAGAGTAAAAAGATTCAATCGAGAGAATGTTTACCATTTTTTTGATATTTTGGAGAAAGTTGAGACTATATTTAACGTCGATGAATCTGGATTCTCCACTGCGCAGAAATCGATGCAAAAGGTGATTGCGCATAAAAGTAAACGACAAGTTTACTACTATGATCAACTATGATCTGCGCGGTCAGTGCAGCTGGGGTTTGTATCCCTCCAATGATAATTTTTAAAAGAAAAAGAATCAAAAACGATTTAGAAATTGAAGCACCGCCAGCAAGTATTGTTACTATTTCAGATACCGGCTACATAAATTCCGAATTGTTCGTTATCTGGTTGAAACATTTTGAACATCATGTCAATTGCACCAATAACAAGAAGGTACTTTTATTACTAGATGAACATACTATGCAAGATAATGGAGTAATATTCTCATCGTTTGCAACCTTTAGATGTTGCTTTCTTTGTCCCATTACAAATTTATTTTACTCAGCCACATAAAACTTTTCTCCGTCAATGTAAAGGGGACAAAATAAGCCAAATCTTTATTTGTAAATTGCAGAATGAAGCATATGGAAAAGCACCTACAGTTGCAACTGCCGAGAATGCTTTCCGTGCCTCTGGTATTTGGCCTGTTAATCGACATGTCTTTCAAGATAGCCAATTTATATTATCTGATATTTTGCAGCCTAAACCAAGTACTTAGAACTTATAGAACAATCGAAAATTTTGAGAAAGTTCTCCATGAAGTGTTACCGCCTCCAAAACTGAATCCACTGCTAGGACCATCACCTTCTCGATCTAGAGGAATTCTCAGAAAGCTACATTAATAACAAGCAAGAAAAATCTGTTAAAACTGCAGCAAAGCAAGAAAAATCAAGAAAAAAGTTTTGTTTTATGTGTGAGGAAGAAAAAGAAGCAGACACAAAATGAAATGCTGAAATGAGCCCAAATGTCAAGAAATACCTGGGAGACTGATTACCTTGATTGGACCAAAAACACAAATTTTTTAAATGTATTTGTTTGCATTCTAAATTCTATTTTCAATATTAATAAATATACTAACATGTAGACAATACTTGTACCTTTTATGTGCTATTATCGTTTTCATCAAAAATATGTGCATAATCGCATAAAATTAAAAAAACGTCAGAACAGTCCATCCTAGGTTACTCTTCCCTATCACTTGGAGTGTGTCTTTTCTCTCTGCAGTGTGTTTTGATACTTGAAGCCATAATAACAAAAAGAATTGCGTGTAAACTCAATACCAATATTTCTTCAAGTTTGACTTTCGAGCCAACCTCTTTTGCACTCGATGATGCATTATGCGCGTAACATAAGTCTGTTGCATGGTCCATAGATTCGCTATAACCTACGAATCACTCTTTCTTGTAAGATAATGAACTATCAGATGTTGCATCCATCAGATAGGCGAGGAACATCTTTCCAGCGACTTCTTTTGTCCCGATTAAGCGAATATCCTATTAAACGGTGGACCAATTAAGCGGACTACTTAAAGTGTACGAAAATACTTTAGGATCTATTTTATTGGAATGATTAATTATGTTTTGCTACATTGTTATCATCCCAAGGAAGAAAATTGCTGTTCTGAAGGCAATAACTTGTAAGTTGGATCCCTTACAAAATGCGATAATTTTTGCAAATAACACACGACATCCAAATATAATAATTAGGAAAGGAATATAACGAACTATTTTATAAATGGAGATTTAATCGTAAAGGTTAAGTCGTTCTAATGCATCATTATACGTGATTCCGTCGGACAATTCCCGTGTATTATGATAATCCGGGGTTTCGTAGGTTCTAGTTAAAAATTTGTTAGTCGAATTTTTTGGGTGAAAACCTCGGACCAAAGGGACCTGGGGTATCATCGCAACGACGGCGTCGTTCACCCTATAATTTAACGGTTGGACGCCGCGTATCCAAAAATTAGGTCGCCGGTACGCGAATAGTTTTGCATAATGACCACAATTTCGGGGTTGAATCCGGGATGGATTCGGCGTTACCATGGCGAAAACAACGTTATTAAAAACCGCCCGTCGTGTAATTCCCCCGAAATCCGTATTAAAACAATTCCCACCCGCTCCGTCCTGATGATAGGCTCTTCAACCGAAATATGGCGTCCGATTTTTTTAAAAATCTCGCGACGATCCGACCGATTATTTTCAAAATTACCATAATCTCGCTAAAATCGATTACTAACCCCTTTCCCCTTTTCTCGTCGGTTTTCGCGCAACTCACTATTAATATAAAACATGTGTTTAACGTTAAAGACAATGAAGAAGAAGAAGGATTCTCTATAACGAACGATGGTGAATCTTCTTCCTCCAGCACGGTTTTAGAACGCAAGATACGTTAAAAGGAGGGGTACAAAGTGAGGTAATTGTTGGTTGGAACCACGCGGACTTGCTGCGGTTCTTCTCGATGCATCGAATTTTTTTCTTCTATTTTCGTTCGCTTCGACGATGCTGGTTGTTTTCTTTTACCTTTTTGCCGCACGGCCGCCATTTTTTTACAACGTGATAGAACCTCCGGAGAGGTGTTCACTTTTCGACGACGACGGAGGTAAATTGAAGTTTTGTAATTGGCCGGAGATCCCATCTGTCGATTAAACGATGAGAAAATCGGGAAATGTCGACGCCCCGAACGAGGCTTTCGTAATCGTGAGGCTTCAGCCTTCTCCGTGTCCTTCGAGGTACGTGTTTTAATTATCATTTCCATTAATGGCTATGCGATGATCATAATAATAACATACGAGAAAATTGAAGACGTGAACGGATTATTGAGACTTTTTCACATCTTTAATATTTCGTGAGGGGGGAAATTTGTGTTCGAAAGGTTAGAAGTCAACGGTTCAATCAATCTGATGATCAATCTTTTATTTTGATGTAGTCGCGTGATTGGATAGTTTAATCTAACTTTACCGAATCAAATATTAATTCTCAATCATGTACGCTCTTTTCCAATTGACCTAAACCGATTGATTTTACGATAGACGATTTAAAAAAAAAATTTACAAAAAAGCACATCCCCTAAAGGAGGTGTAGTATAATTTTAATAACCTATTTTGAACCCACCATTACACGAACACTTCCTCGAATTAAGCCCTGTCTCTTTGCATTTAATTGCAGTAGGTTTTAATTGCAAACGTTTCCTGGAAATTTAACGCAAATTAGACAGAGAGACGCAAAAAACGTTACTCATAATCTTCGACTACGTTGCATTACGCACCTAATTCTATATAAAGTAGTAGAAGTAGTTTTTGATATTCATTCGTAATAATTGCACGTTTTTTTTATTTACAACCGGTCCAACTGGTCTCTATCTTTGCAATAAAGACGTAGTAATAAGTCTATCGAACTGTGGACAAGGTATAATTTTCCTTTTTTTTCGAATTAATGCACTCGGAATTTTACGTGGTCGCATCGCTGCGTTTAGTTCGGGGAAAATCCATGTCTGAGAGAGAAATGCTTCGAGAAATGTGACGGTAACGTCCTAAGGTAGAGATTTAATCGTTTGAAACGATTGTCGTTCGGCAATTAAATTGTAACGTTGAGAATTTATTTGTGGGAATCCTGTGGTCGCCTTTTTCTTCTCACTATGTCACTCAATTCTCAAAATCAATTTGTAACAGTATACCGAAGAAGAGAAAAGAATTTTATCTTTGACTCGAATCGGGAAAACTTATTCGCTAAACATTATTATTATTATTATATCCCATAAAATGAGCAACGTAAATTCGCGTGATCGCGAGATCGACTCAAAATTAATTCGTATAATACATAAGTAAGAGATAATTCGGTCAAATTGCACGTATTTGCGTAAACGTGAAATTACAGTACGGAGTACGAGCACCCAAATGTACCCCAGCAAACGGCAATTACGACGCCATTTGTGGTATTATCAGCGGTGGTCTGCATTAACGTTCGTCGTCGAAGAAAAGACGCACTCCTTCTGGCTGAAAGAGCTTTCACGAGAAAATGATGTCGTCGCACATCGTTATTGCGGTTGGACTTATTTGAAAATTATTCTGTTTAAAATTAAACCCGACTTATTTTTTAACGACTGTTTACTTTCAAGTATAATAGGGTGTAATTTGGAAGTAAAATAACAAAAATTGAAATTAGACAAGCTATTACTATGCATTCTACGACGTATACCTAAATTAAATAATTTATTTTTGAAGAAGTTGTCAAGGAAAGTGTTGTCAGGTAACTGTTAAATCTGTGCGATCATCAATCATCGACACATCAAGTCGATGATGACGATTTTTGTGTCTCCCAGCGTTTCCTGTTTGACGCAAAGAATGTTTAAGTCTTTATGTAAATTCGCATTTCGCACGTACCACGGACAATCTACGATCATCGGCAGTTGAATCGCTTTAAGAGCCATTCTATTTGAGCCTTGTGCCTACGTCATGTAGATGATTTGTGGTGTTATTATAGCGTTTTGACTCATTGAGTTTGATTTTCCATTTTAATGTCCACTGTTGAAGTATATCCCTATAGCTTACTGGTTGCTTCTTGTGGTGTTAATCCAATTGCAAGTATTGCCATATCCTCAACGGATATTGCTAAAGTTACACCGCCGTGTTTGGGCAAGATACATAAAAACAAAAGCTACCTAGATACAAAACACTACCTTTCCAATATTTGCACTAAAGTCTTTGAAATTTGAGTATCCCACTTTTTGCTGTACTCTAAAATCCTCCAGAAAGGTGTATTTCGAAGAATTATGTTGTTAACATTTTATTTAGCTTATGAATCATTTAGCCAAACCTCATCAAAACTATGAACTACATCAAGGAAAATCGCTAAGTAATATTACTTATTTTTTAGAATTGTCTCGATTTGATCTGTAATCTTGTGAAACTGATCAATGGATGAGCATCATTTTAAACTCATAAAGAGAAATTTTTCGAATACCATCAATATGATAGAATGCAATGATATTGGCCTGAAAAATTATGTCATTAGATGGTTTATTAAGTTTCGGCAACATGATGACTTCTCCTACTTTCCAGCAATCTTGCACTTGTCTAAATCAGATTACGACGTTGCATAAGTACAAGTTCTTAGGTTCAAGTTGGTGTAAATTTTTGTTACCACTTCACGTGGTGATACTAAAGTAATCCTTTCATCCTCAGTGTCCTCAGTGTTAATATTGACTGAAAAATCAATGTTTACGCTATGATGTGGTCTGAAGATAACTCTAGTCGTGATTTTTAATAATTGAGATTACTGAGGTTGCTCTTTATGTTTAATGCCAATGTCAGCTGACAATAATCCGTTCAGTTATGTTATAATTTTGAAACCACTTACCAAAAATACTTTATCTGCAGTTCAAGCATGCTTTCACGTTCATTAATAATAAAGTTTTGTATATACGGTATATAATCATATCCGAAGCCACTTGCTGCAGAGACCAGCTGCAGTTACCAAAAATATTTTGTGTGTAGCTCAACCGAATTTTATATTTGAAGAACGAACAGAGGAAGCAAATCTTCGTACAGCTACATTTTGCTGTAAAATTCGAATTGCCTTGAATAATATAATTTCCTACAGGAAATTAGGTTTATAGAGAGGCATTTATAAAGAAAGATTATCTTATTTACAAAATGAGCTAAAATTAACCGGAGTGATCCCAAGAAATAAATGAGCCCAGGACAGTAATCATTAATTTTAAACGACATCAAATTTATCGGAGGCAGAAATATTCTTTACAATGTTAAAGATAGTAACAAATTTATTTCATTTTCATGCGTGGTATCGTATAAGAAAGACAAGTTAACAAATATTCCAAAATAATATGATGATAATACAAAAATAAATAATATGATTATGCTGAGATAAGGATAATATCCAAAATAGTTATTTTCAAGTTACTTCTAGAACTTTTAGATATATGAAGACATTTTTATGCAAAATATCTTATAAGATAGCTTGATTAATAACGAATTGAATGAAATATAACGCGTTAGATTTGAGTATTTCGAAAGTGACAAAATCCAATTACTTTGAAGACCTTTACTTTGTTCATATAAAAATTGGTATTTACCTTCGGCATTTTTGAGGTAAATGCGATATTTTCATATATCATATCTTACAAGAAAGCTAAATTAATAAATATTCCTACATGATATGACTTATCTTAACATAGTATTTTCGGGAGATCCAGTTGTTTTGAAGATTTTTGTTTCATTCATAATTTATTCATCTTCTGAATAAATGCGACATTTTCATATATGGTATCTTATAAGAAAAATAAATTACCAAAAAATCCAAAATTATGTGACTTACCTGAGCATAATATTCAGAATTGTTATTTTCAAATTGCTCAAAATAGCTTAAAAAAAATCATGATCGCGAACTTTCCTTTCGACATCTTTTGGATGAATTAAGATATTTTAATACAGAATATCTTAAAAGACAGCTTGATTAATCATAAATTGACTGTGTTATGACGCATTGAATGTGTGTATTTCGAAAGTGGGGAAGTCCAGTTGTTTTAAAGATCTTCATTCAATTCATATTAGCTTTGGTATTTACCTTCTGTACCTTCTGAATAAAAAACCAACCCACAGCATTTGATCGTATATTATGTAGTTAAGCTAAAATAACACTCTCAGACACCAACTTAAATGAGAAAACACCAGGGCCAAATTTTACCTTACCAAAGCCATTAATCAAATTATCAACCCTACAGTGGCCATAGCATTGAGCTTCCAAAAAGAAGTTATTTAGATCGTCTTCGTTTTTTAAGTGTTGTGGAAGAGAATGAACCTGAAACCACGTTTTTCTCACTTAATAGCGGTATTCACAAGTTTTCTTAATTCTTTATAATAGTTCCAGTCAGCCTGACTTTCTGTTTTTTTAAATTTTGACAGAGCCTCATCTCTTAAGTTCCGCATCAATCTAACATTATCAGTAAGCCACGGACAGGGATTCTTGGCAGAAGTTACTCTTACACAGGGGGCATATATGTCAATAGCTAAGATCAACAAATGATTTAGCGAGTTTACATTGTCGTCAATGACATGTGGGTGATATACATCATCAAAAGGAAGTGAGTAGATGAAGTTTAAAAAGAGAGCTTGATCAGAATATTTCAAAGACCGACTGATGTCGACAAAGACTCGACTGTTAAATTCCAAGTTATAGAATATGAGTACATGATCACTTACATTGTGCACAGAAACAACTTTTGCTTCGGTGATAAAATCACTATGATTACAAAAAATTGCATCAATTTAACTACTTTTAGTCTCAATGGCTGATATCAGGTTTAGCTTTTACCTTCTGCACCTTCTGAATAAATACGACATTTTCATATATGCTATCTTATAAGAAAGGTAAGTTAACAAAAATTCCAAAATAATAAGACTTACCTCAGCATAATATTCAGAATTCTTATTTTCAAGTTGCTTAGAATAGCTTAAAAAAGACAATCATGACCGCGAACTTTTCTATCAACATCTTTTGGATGGATTGAGATACTATAATACAGAATATCTTAAAAGATAACTTAATTAATAACAAATTGATTATACTATGACTTATGAATTATACCATTATACTATATGATAGATATTTACCTTTTGTACCGCTTCGATAAATGTGACATTTACATAGGTATATGGTATCTCATAAAAAAAGCATGAGTTAACAAAATTTCCAAAATAATATGTCTTACCTCAGCATAATATTCAGAACTGTTATTTTCAAGTTACTTAGAATAGCTTGAATAGAGAAAATTATAATAATGCCATTTTCCTTCAATAACTTTTAAGTGAATCCAGATATTGCAATGCAAAATATCTTAAAAGATAGCTTGATTAATAGCGATTGAATATGATATGACGAATTAAATTTAAATACTTCAAAAGTAGGGAAGTCGAGTTACTTTGAAAACCTTCTTTATATCTTACGCAAATGTGATATTTTGTATCTGATGTCTTATGAGAAAACGGTATCCACAAAAATTTCATCATGATATGACTTCCTTCAATCACAAATATTTCCTAATATTCTCTGTATTGATAATTTAGTTCCAAATAGGTTATTTTGGGATCATTATAATCTTTATACCGGGTGTTTAAAAAGTGTGTTCGGATATTTTGCCCACTTATGGTTCCCATCAAGATAAACAAAAAAGTCTTAGTAAACCTAGGTCCTAGAAGCAGTGGTTTCGAAGATATAAACAATTCCAGTGTTATTAGTGAATGAAACGTCTTGGTCTTCAAATTTAGGAAAAATACAAACAGAACATAAAAGCTGATCAGAAAATGCTTAAATTAAATGCTCTACATGACCTCCCTCCGTTTGAAGACATGCTTGACATCTTCGTACAAAAGAATCGCGTACTCTTTCGAAGACTCCTGGAGATTGGCGAATAGTCTCACATGCGTTATGTATTCTTTGCTGGAGATCCTCCAAGTTATTAATAGGTGCTGAATACACTAATGATTTTAAGTAACCCCATGTAGAAAAGGTCTATTGAACCTCCTCTTCCTATTCATCTACCATAAAATTCAGTATTAACAAAAATTACAAACAATGATTGCAAAATGTGCAGGCGCGCCATCATACTTGAACCATATTTGTAACCTATCCTGGAGAGGTACATATTCGAATAATATCGGCAAAGTGTTTCGCAGAAAGTCCAAATAAGTTTCACTAGTTAAGCGATTAGGAAGAATCGTTGGTAATATCAAGTATACCAGGCCAAACATTTACGGAAAACTTATACTGGCTTCTTGATTACACAACAGCGTGATGATTTTCATCCGCCCAAACGTGGTTGTTATGAGAATTTAAAATTCCGTCTTTTGTAAAAGCTTCGTCAATGAATAAAACACTAGGATGGAATATCGGATTTTGTGCAAGCTTCTGCAACATCACTTCACAAAATGGTCTTCTCGAAACGTAGTTAGGAGCGACAAGTTCTTGCATTCGTTGAACATAATATAGAATTGTTGCTGAGATAAAATTCTCCAAACTAGATAGGCATTAATTTTTACTGCAGCAGAGATCCTTCTTACACTCCTACCTGGATTTATTTTATTCAACCCTTCTCAAAACACCCTCTTTTACTGCAGGAGTACTCACAGATCGAGGTCGACCAGCATCGTGGTGAGTTGTTTTAAAAGCCCACTTCCGACAAACGTTGATGCAATTTTGTGAAAAATTTATCACTATTTAAGTTACGGTTGCGGTAAGTTTCCGAGTAACAACAACGTGCCACATATACGTTACCATTTGCAGCACCGTACATAAAGTGCATGTCTACCATTTCTACATTTGTGTATGCATTTATGCTTACATGAAATAAAAGCACCCAACTACACCAACGAAAGTGACGTGAGATTGACAATAACTAAAGACAAAATGTGTTTAGTTTTGCATGGGTAAAACGACTAAACGACTATATCTCCGAAACAATTGTTTTTTGGACATAACTTTACTAACACTTTTTTGTTTATCTTGATGAGAACTATAAGTGGGTAAAATATCCGAACACAATTTTTAAACACCCGGTGTAAGAAAACGGAAGAAAAAAGCTTTTTGAGTAACCGACGAGACGATAGCAACAAACTTTTTTCTTCATATTTCCACCTACTTCTAGGGCTCATATCTTCGTTATCTTGAAAGATAGCGAAAGACTAAGACTAAACTAAAAACACGGTTGGAAAGCTAGGTCTTTTCTCTATCTTAAACCGAGTTTTCGTCCGCCGATATGTTGATAATAAGAGCAAGAAAAAGTAAAAAACGTGACGCTGCATTCAATTTACATCAAAATTACCAAACTTCACGGCCTTATGCAGCCGTTACCAGATTGAAATTCAATAAATGGTTTACATATTCGGAAAGAGCTGACCTTGGACTATTTTGGATAATTTTCACATATATCAACGGACTCCACAACATCAAATTTACGATAGAGAACGAACAAATGAACAAACTAAATTTCCTAGACCTTAATATAGAAAAGAAAGACAAACGCTTAGCGTACGATATACATCGAAAGAAAACTCAGACCGATATAATAATCCCATACAAGTCACACCGTGAACACTCCCATAAATTTTCAGCGTTCCATTCTCTAATAGACAGAGCCGTCACCTCGAACATAAGTCAAGAAAAAATAGTCATAGAACTAGATAAAATTAAACAAATAGCTCACAATAACGAATACCCAGAAGAGGTAATAGAAAAATTCATCAACACAAAGCTCCAGAAATTCAACCTCTCCAAGAAGACCAGGTTAACATCAAGAGAAAAACCAGAAAATAAAAACTCGAACCATACAATATCAAGGCGAGATAAATGGGAAAATAAAAAAAATTTTTAACAAATACAACTTGGAATTGACTAGCAAAAACAATAACACACTGAGTAGACACCTAATAAACAGCAAAGACAATATTAACAAACTGGACGACAATGGCATATATAAGTTGCAATGTAGATCTTGTAGAGCAACATACATAGGACAAACGGGAAGAAGACTAGGACAAAGAATTTATGAACACAAGACTAAACAAAATTCTAATTTTGCAAAACATCTAATATTTAATACAGAACACGAATTTAATGATAACGAAGATACTACCTTAATACACAAGACCAATAAAGGACATCTAATGGAAATGCTAGAAAATTATGAAATAAATAAATTTAAGAACAAAATTCCTATGTACAACTGCTTAAACGAACAAACAGGAACAACAAGAAAACCTCTATATCTATATTTAAGAACTCCTTTTACACCACTAAAAAAGATAGGCAAACCACCAGAAGAACGAAGGTTGCCAAATAAATAATATTTGGTTTCCGCAACTTCCGAGTGTGTATGTATTTTGTTCCTTACTACAGTTGCATTCCCAAACACATCTTTCCTTAACCTCCAACAGTCTTCAAGATCTACAATAATTAAATTAACGCATGCGCGAAAAGTCTCACATACTTATTTTTCATTTCTCAAAGTTTTTCATCTGCATAACCTCTAAATTGTCAACAAATGTACAACGTGATTTCACCACCACACATCATTCGGTTACACTGCATATTTCTATCATAATTTGGGAATAACTATTGTTGTTTAGCATGATTGTTAATCAAACTTTCCAACCATGTTATTAGTTTTTCGCTATCTTTCTAGATAACGAAAATATTGGCCAGAAAAGTAGACGGAAATACAAGGGAAAAGTTTGTTGCTGGGCTGAAAAACTGAGATGTGTTATATACTGTTGAAAAGAGCAGAAAATTTCCCATAAGATGAATATAGTTTTAGAGCTTTCTCCCCGTCAGGTAAGAGAGTTATTAACCCACGCGTGGTTTAGCCGCGGCAAAAATTCGTGGCAGCGCGACGTTTCTTATTTTTTCTTGCTCTTATTATCAACATATCAGCGGACGAAAACTCGGTTTAAGATAGAGAAGAAACCAAGCTTTCCAACCGTTTTTTAGTTTTTCGCTACCGTTATAAATAACAAAGATATCCGTCCGAAAAGTACATAGATGGAAATACAAAAGTAAAGTTTGCTGCCAACTATAGGCTCTTTTTCAGGATCGTTTTTTTACAGACGCCGACAGATATTGACGGACGAAAACTCTGAATAAGATAGTCCAAGGTCAGCTCTTTCCGAATATGTAAACCATTTGTTGAATTTCCATCTGGTAACGGCTGCACAAGGCCGTGAAGATTACTAATTTTGAGGTAATTTGAATGCAGCGCGACGTTTCTTACTTTTTCTTGCTCTTATGATAAACATATCGGCGGACGAAAACTCGGTATAAGATAGAGAAAAGACCAAGCTTTTCAATCGTGTGCTTAGTTTTTCGCTATCTTTCTAGATAGCTAGAAGATATGGGCCCGAGAAGTAGGTGGAAATATAAAGGAAAAAGTTTGTTGCTCGGCGGTTTGTTGCTATCGTCTCGCCGGTTTTTGAATATACATTTAAAACACGAGAAGTAGAAATAAGAACGAGTAAAACGTGAAACGAAAGGTCTAACTGTTAAAACGAAAGAAAGACGTCTGATGATAAATCGTTTGCGGCACACTTTAAATCTAGCAACGGAATCAATCAGCCGATCAGGGATCGGTGAAAAAGTAATCAGAATCGCCGAGCTCGGCCGATAATGAGCGGCCGCGAACCCCGATAATAACTCACTCGAGGTCCCCTATGTATGTCGCGCAGCCCCCTATGCGATCGAAGATGGACGGGCCGGCGCGGCCGCCCGCGTTTTTGCGCCGATCCGGTGTGTGAAAACAATGGCACATCGTCGGGGCCGGATTCTGCCTTTGAAGAACCGCGCTATGCGCGGACCGCCGCTGGTATCCCGCGACTTTTTTACCGCTAAAGCTCGCGGGAAACACTTCAAGATCGATTCACACCAAATAAACAAATTACAAATCTTGTTTCAAAAAATAAATTCAAAAATTACCAATTTTCGGTGTTATAGTCATCATCAGGAGTTATAACACAAACATTATGAAAAAATTTAAACGATACCGACAATAAATTCACTGTAACCATTACATTAAGGTAATTTAGTGTAATCCATAGTAGATTATCAAGTTTATTACAACATTTTAATACATCCATGCTTCACGTATATATGTAATCGAAACTTACGGGCAGCAAGGCGTCAGGTTGCAAATGCGTTTTAAATAGGTACGTTCGCGGTTATGGATGCTTCTGAACTACTTTCAAATTAACTCTAATTGAAATAATTGATAGTAATATTTCCTTAATTATAACAAGAGTTTGATTCTTTACTATTAATTTTATAATTAAGGGGTAATATATCGTTTAAAAAAAAATTTATCTTCGCTTTTTAAAAATTATTTTGAATTTCAACGCCCTCCGGTCTTGTACGTTCGGTAGCCGGGTAATAATATGACGGAAACCGGCGGGGTTTTTTGTATACGAAACAAACATGCAGAAAAGTCTAAGACGAACCAAAAATATATGATAATGCATGCAAATGACGGACCGGCGGATCAGTTCCTTTTAATATTCGTCAAAGTTTCTGTTTGAAAACGAGAATCTCTCCGAAAAGGAACGAATAATTTAATATTTAATGAACCTACCTTCTATATGCTCTGTATATGCGAGTTTGGCGCCAGCCCCCACGTCTTTACGGGCACTAATTGCCCTATTTGATAACTTCGAAAAATATAAAAATTTAATATCTAAAAACCCGCTTTAAATTCTAATTCAAGTTTAACATACGCGACATCCAGACGACGCGACATAAATAACGGTATGTTGAAAGTGTAGTTTTTGTCGAAAAGATATAAATTACGGGATGTATGAAAATATATCATTAAATTTTAGTGAAATTACGGGTGTTTGGAAAGTAAGATTTTTGCTTAATATATTCTTCCTCATGGTGGTAGTGGTGAAAGCGGAGATTATCTAAATCTTGGTAAATTGGTGTTGATTTGGGATTAAATTACTTTTAAAATTGTTCATTAGAATAAATTGATTTAATTGATTCTAACGAAGTAATTAATTTAAGTAGTTTGTAATTATATGGATAAAATTCATCTTAAATCTTGTGATATTTTATGAAAATGATGATCTAAATTAGTCTCAAATAAGATAATAAATTTAGTACAATACTACCTATCATATTATTATAGGTTATAGCTGGTTTAGTTAACTCACATAACTCTAAATCATAAAACATCCCCAAAGTATAGGTTAGAAGAACGTTGGTTTTAGAAATATTCAATGCTCGTTTATTTACTCCAATTTATAGTAATTTTGATTGATTTTTAAATGGATTCTCGATGATATTCTGGGGTTTCCGAATACAATCAGCGATTTAGTAATATTCTCCAAGAATTTTCAAAACAAAGCAAAAAGTTGTATCAATTTCAAAAGAATTAGAAGCATTTTAAGAATTTTTCAGGATTATAACCAGAGTATATGTATTCGAAAATGAGTAAATGATATATAAAAATTAATATCTTAGAAACTGAAAGTTTCATATAAAGATTAGTAAACATCTGATTAGTAAGTTGTCTTCAGATAAATCTTCATAACTTGCTAAGACATATTTTAATACATCTGGATGGTGTGTGATGCCTCGCTAAATGATAGAAGTATAATCCAGTTGATTTAATAAAGAACACGAGCTCTAGAAAAAGGTGTTATTACACCATAAGTACTTAAAATATCGCTTTAACACGTTCGCTACCGGCGCACAGAAACGAATTAGTTAAAAATCTTGGTCAAAAAGATATTTTTGTCAATTTCTTACTTCAAAATTGATGGAAATTAAAAAATATCTATACAATGAACAAGAACGCAGTATTTTATGATATACTGCGATTTTATTTAATTGTATCTAAATTTTTATACAGGGTGTTTCGGTGACTCGGGGAACAAATTTAACCACATATACTAGAGTGAAAATGATGACGATTCATGTAAAAAAAAATTAGTAAAANAAACATTGAAAATAAATCATCATACGCTCTATCATACGCTTCTGCGTTAATAAATGACATGTTTACAGTTACCATGGTTATGTGATTTGTTTTTCTTGATGAGGTAACTGGATCCGATTGATGGCACTCGAGTTTTTAACATTTGCTTCTATAATTCGAGAACGGGTGGCGATATCGAGGTGCGGTTTTCACTAACATTTAGCAAATTTGAAGGTGACTAAGGGTGTGTGAAGTAAATAGTATCGTTCCATTTAACTTTTCTTCAAAAATCACAAAGATATGCAATCGCTGCAGATAACGTCCTCTAGCTCATTTGTTTTAAAACAAACGGTCTTACTGAAAATATGTTTAAAAAGTGCATAAAATGCTCTTTCAAACAATACCGAAAATATTCAAATCGGTTGAATGGTCTAGGAGATATTAAAATGTAAACATATGAAAACGCATTGGCCTCCCCCTCCCTTATTNGTTTGTGGGTACCAGCAGCATTGCTGCATGGCAAGATTGTGATTCTTTCCTTGCTACTTTTGTGTCCTGTCACTTTATGTTCACTTTCAAATGCTAAAGTGCGAGTGGGAAGACACTTCCAAAAAAGCCCTGATTCATCAGCATTATAAATTTGTTCTGGTGACAAATCTTCCGACATTACAAACTTTTCAAAATCACGTTGAAAATCGTCTGCTGCTTGTTGATCACCGCTCAGCTTTTCCCCATGAAGACCTATCTCCCTAATTAAATAACGTTTCTTAAACCAACCGGACGACGCATCAAAATTTCCTTCCAGTCCTAACAAAAAAAAAAAAGAAGAAGACTTTTGCTTTAGCTGCAATGTTAGGACCGGATACAGGGGTGCCTTCACTTCGCTCTTGAGCTAGCCACTCCGCTAATGCCGAGTCAAGTTCACTGTACGTGGATTTCTTCATTGTTTTTCGTTTTTTCATTCCAGAAACACTATTTGAAACTGTTGCAAAAGCCAATAACTTTTCTTTTTGCTTTAAAACATCTCGCACTGTTTCCCCAATCCCGTATTGTAAACACATCTACTTTCTTCATGCGCCATTTTCTATTTTAGAAATCATTTCTATTTTTTGTGGAATCGTTAACACAACCTTCTTTCGTTTTTCAGCCATTATTTATTTCAGGAACAAACTAATAATCTGCTAATAACCACCGACAAAGAAACACTACTGTAGACGTTGTGACAAGTCGAAACACGCTTTAAAATGAGTCGAAACACACGTTCGTCTGATCAATATCGAGTGCAATTCGCATAAACACACGAACACATTTCGATATATAACGAAAATCAAATTAAATTTAAAAGAAAAGAATATTTCACGGCACTCGCGGATAATCCGCTCGCGGATAATCGGGGCTCTACTGTATTCCAGTAATTTTGATTGATTTCTAAATGGATTCTCGGTGATATTCTGGGGTTTCCGAATACAATCAGCGATTTAGTAATATTCTCCAAAAATTTTCGAAACAAAGCAAAAAGTTGTACCAATTTCAAAGGAATTAGAAGCATTTTAAGAATTTAAGGTATACCAGAGTATATGTATTCGAAAATGAGTAAATGATATATAAAAATTAATATCTTAGAAACTAAAAGTTTCATATAAAGATTTCAATTCTTTTCAACTCCACAAAACATCTGATTAGTAAGTTGTCTTCAGATAAATTTTCATAACTTGCTAAGACATATTTTAATACATCTGGATGGTGTGGAAGAGGATGCCTCGCTAAATGATAGAAGTATAATCCAGTTGATTTAACAAAGAACGCGCTCTAGAAAAAGCTGTTATTACACCATAAGTTCTTAAAATATCGCTTTAACACGTTCGCTACCGGCGCACAGAAACGAATTAGTTAAAAATCTTGGTCAAAAAGATATTTTTGTCAATTTCTTACTTCAAAATTGATGGAAATTAAAAAGTATCTATACAATGAATAAGAATGCAGTATTTTATGATATACTGCGATTTTATTTAATTGTATCTAAATTTTTATATACAGGATGTCCCGTTAAGCGTACGGAGCGGCTGTATCTCAACAACGGTAAGGCCTAGAGGTTTGGGAAAAAAATCCTTATAAGCAAAGTGGGCAAGAGAAATAGCTGGAAATTATTTTGAAGTTCGTAATTCGACCGCTAGGGGGCGTAACTGCCATAGAGAAACATAAAATTCCCGCTATCTCAGAAAGTTAGACGATGAGCTATAACTTTGACAACATCTAGGAGTAGTAACGGTCGTTACTGTTAGGAACTAAAGTAGTTTATTCGGATACACGACCAACACGACAAAGGCTAGATAATTGAAAAGAGGCTTCCTTTTATCTTTACCGAGCTTTCGGAAATTTTATTTTTCCTTCTTCATAGGTAACTACAATATTGAGAAAACAAAAGTTACAATAGTTAACAAGCAAAACAATTGAACAACTTACAAAAATGGATTGCATAAAGGAACCGAACCAAAGCTAAACATGAGGTCACAAACTTTGAGCACTAGACATATCTTATAAAAACTATACTTCTAATAATTCACTAAAGGTGAGTAATTAAAGATCAAAACAATACTAAAAATCATTACAAAGTTAATTATGAAACTATTAAAATAAGTATTACTTACAATAAGAACACGTTAAAATTTTACGTTAAAAGTTAAGACGCAATAAGTCACGTAAGTTTTTTATACCACAAAAACTGGAAA
>NW_019280396.1:178728-274950 GCF_000648695.1 Onthophagus taurus
TGGGACACAGAGGAACAGTGAATTCCTTACATTAAATTGTTGCGATTTAACCCAATTTATGTTAGTCCTATTGTTAATAATAACGAAAATACAGATGATTAAAGTTAATGCTTTATTTTCGCTTTTCTTTGAAAATTGTGAAAATGAAAATTAGTACATTACCATTTTTAAGACGATAAATAATAATTTGGTATTAGTTTTGATTTATCTTTCAGATAGCACTGCCTGCCTTAAAAAACTCCTTTAAAGTAGGCATATCTTTTTCATCGTTAAAATTTTTGCAACTCACACAACTTGAAACAGTTTCTCAGACATTTTTACATAAATTTGGTATACCTACCAATCTTCTCTAAAGTTCTCTGTTTCCAAGATAATCACTGTTTAATGGCACTTTGCAAAATTTAAACATTAGTTGGCGTTGAAAATCATTTTATTTTGTTAAACACTAGACTAACAGCGTCAATTGGCATTAATACTAGAGTATTAATGCTAATTGACGGTAAAAATTATTAAAGAAAAAACGAAAATAAAGTATAAACTTTACCCATCTGTATCTTCGTTATTATTAACAAGTGGACTAAGGTAAATTGGGTTAAATCGTAATAATTTAATATAAGGAATTCACTGTTACTCTGTGTCCCTTTGGTAACGGACCGCCCTATATAAGACTTATGGATAATAATTTTCAAGGAAAAATAATAAATTAAATAAATATCTTGCAAATAATAAATTGAATTGACACAATAACAACTTTTAATATTTTACCAAAAACTCAGGGTGTCAATTCAATTTTTTAATTTCTATCTAGAAAATTATTAACTTTAGAACGCTAACATATCATACTAAAATTAATTAGTGTTCCAGAAAATAAATTGTAATTTTGGTTAGAAACTTTTTTGTGGACACCTATATTATCAATTTAATGGTGAAAAAGTGTCCCTTTATATTTATTTTCTAACTGCAAATGCGCACCCCAAACAAACAGCACATAGCAGAATAATGACTTTTTTTCCAAACTTTATACACACACTATAATAAAAATTTGTTTTAAGGTAAAACCGCAAAATACCGCAAGAATTTCTAGCAAAATCTACAAAAGTAGGCCTTACACTACAACATGTATACAATATTACTTTTGAACAATGTTAAACAATTTATTTTTTGCCCATCTAAATATCGTAAAATAAACTATTTTCTCAATTTAAACATATGATGTAATCAAACAATATTACAAAAAACTAATAACCGAATTATTGCTTTCTGTATATTATACAATTCTACTTACCACCAGCAATAGGTTCTATGATAAATTTTCGAAATATATAAAAAATCGTTTTATCTAGGTGATAACTGCTTACTAAATAATCAATTGACAACTAAAATATTTTGGCGGCGATTGTTACAATAATTATAAATAAGGTGTTTTAAGGCACCTTGGGGTTTACATAATCAAATAACAATAATTGCATTTTCAATCTTATTCCTTAAATTTTTCCAATTTTGGCCGAGATTTTTAAAAAATTTGCCTTTGTGCGGCGTCCAGTCTACTGGACGTTGAGATTTTTCGTAGTAAATGGTGTTTATAATATCGTAGCCTGTACTTGAACTGTATTACACACTGGAAGGACACAAGATTAGTGGCTACGATATCAACAATGCATAAACACCGATGGTAGAGGCAACAAATAGAAAAGGAAAACAAATAATAAAACCAGCGTGTGTTCGCGCATAAAATAAGGACATGTCTGGTATAGACGGATCAAACCAGATGATGGGATACTATTGAACCTATTACATATATAAGAAGGAAAGAGGTAAAACCAAAATTGACCTCTTGAGGTTCAGAGAAGAAGTAATAAAGGATATGCTACAGATCAATGATGGATATACTAGGCCAACCACAGACCAACAATCAGAATTCCATTATCTGGAGATAATTCCCTCCACACAGAAAGACAAATCCGCGATGAAAAGGTGTCGCCAGTGTAGCAGAGGCGGAATTTACAAGAAATCCAGATACAATTGCCCGATATGTCCATAAAGCCCTGATTTATGCGTAGATCCATGGTTCAGAATCTAACACAGTGCACAATAACTATGTTTTGTAATATCTTGAGACTTTGAAAAAATTCAGATGTGTCCAGGTGACTGCACCTTGGTACAGAACTTAGAAATTCCAGTACCGACGTCCAGCAAACTGGACTAGGTCTTTTTTTACAAAAATTTAGCAAAAACGTCATATACAATAAACCAACATGGAAATAACACAAACCTGATTCTCGAAATTAAAGAAACAACGAATAGTACACGGGAAAAAACTACTTTAGAAACTGTGGTAGCAAACGTGTTAATATTTTACTATCACATTCTCAAAACAAATTAATTTAATTGCCGTAATGATGAGTGTGGTGGTAACCAGTCTTATTTTTTAATAAACTTAGGCAAAAATATTTTAACATAAAGTCGTTAATAGAATGAAATGAATGAATGGGAATCGACAACAATGAGGATACCTTAAACACATTGGCATTCATGCAATAAAGCGCTCTAAGGGCTGTCTAAGGACGATCAATGTACAATATCAGATTTTGCCCGATCGAGATGATTTTGATTTTTAAGTAAATTCCATTATGGGTAGAAATTGTTTTGCAATATTAGCTCACGTCAATCTCAAACTGGGATCGAATAACACAGCAAAGCGAAAATTTTGTCAACCACAGGAAGATGAAAAAATAATTATTTTAGAATGTATCGAAATATATTTTCTTCCAGCTTTGTGAAATATCAAGAGACATAACCAGATGCTGGTAACAGCATCTAATTAAAAAGTTTAATTCTTTAATTATGAAATTTAAAGTAATTCCAGTAATCATCTCTGACGATTTTTGCATTTATGGGAGAAATTCTGGAGAGAGCAACATACAACGACGTTAATTGGAAATTTATTCTCCAAGTTCCGTTAATGATATTGCCAGGACCTAATTCTTTTCTGCCAAAAGAACTCCGTGAAATATATACATGTGTCTGATTTGTTTCTAAATATTCTTATGTATCTGATATCTGATTAAATATTTGGGAGCTAATATAACAAACTTTAGAAATCCATATAATAAAGGCCGGGAACAAACAATGAAAGCATTCCAAATCTTAGGCAGCTTAAAAGATATCGTATAGAAGAACCCATTAATTTTGCGTCTGAAATAAGACTATATAAGAAGGATTCATGGAACAGACTATATGACAAAGTTAAAAGTGAAGACCTACGACAACAAAACAACATACAAGACTTGGGAAAATGGATAAAAAACACCATGGATAATGATATGTAAAACAGAATAGACGATGGTAGACTTGAAATCTGGCAGACCACCTAAGCGCCAGAAAATATGTAGGATATCTACATTCGAAGAGGTATAGTAAGGAAATAACCAGGGGCTACCTACTACGCGTAAATACAAAGATCTTCTTCTTTAGAGGGCTTTGGAGTTTGATTCCTTAGTGGTTGAATTTCTCTTAGGTTCGGTTTACTTGGTTTAATATTTGGTTCCTTAATAAATAAGTTCCTATAAGACAGGTATGTCTTGTGTATATCTCTTGATATTTGTTCACTGGCTTATAAAGTTGTTTTGAGGTTGGATTGCGATAGAATTGGATTTTTTTTTCAGTTTGGTTCCTTAACTGTTGAGTTGTTTTGGAAGTGCATTAGATTGCTTTAGTGTTGGGCTGCATCTGATTTGCAGATTTGGATTAGAGCTTGCTATGTCTTAAATTTAAGATTGTGTCAGCTTACTTATATGTTACATATCACTGCGGTTAAGGTAATTTAAGTTGAATTAGCTCACTTTCTAGTATGCTTAGTGTGGGTTCGCTTCCTTTGGTGTTCGATTGGCTTAATTAGATATTTGATTCCTTAATGGACTGTTTCCTTTGGGATTAGGACGGCTTGCTTTGATATTTGTTTACATCGGATTCGATTGCATTGTTTTTCAGCTACGTTCCTCTATTATTGAGTGGTTTTAGAATTACATTAGCTTGCTTTAATGTTAGGCTGCATTGGGCTGCGAAAAAATAGATTTAAGATTATATCAGCTTGCTTTAGAGTAGGCTTTCTTAGGTGTTGATTATAATTGTGATTAATTTCCTTTATGTTGGATTAGCTCACTTTCAAGCTTTCCTACATCTTGCTTACTTTGGGTTGGGTTGCTTAGGGGTTGAATTGGCTTGATTTAATATTTAATTTCTTAGTGGTAGAGTTTCTTTGGAATGGCTTACTTTGATATTTGGTTAGCGTCTTTTTGAATTGCTTTGAGGTTGGATTACCATAGGATTGGGTTGGATTATTTATGAGTTTAGTCTTTACTTTTAGTGTAGGTCTAACAATTCCGAAGAGTTTTCACCTCTGTGCTTTGGAAAAGCCTTTTAGTTGTGAGGTATTCCGCCCTTGTTCTTATAGACCCTCACCTTACTCTTAGTTTGTAAGCGTTTATTTCTCCACATTATATTCCAAAAGCATTCCAATACTACCTCGTATGTATATGGTTTGTATTTTGATTTCTTCTTTCTAGTTTACACCGTCCTGGTCATTTGGCTAATAACGAGACAATAATACAGTACCTGATGGTAATACATTATATTGATACCTAGATCAACACTAGTCAACGAATTTTCTTTGTTCAAAGAACTTTCCATGCCTGCATTTTGGAATAGTACACTAACAAGAATATTTAGTTGTGCCATGGATGAATTATGCATACTTTCACTAATATTTGCATCCCCAACTGGTTAAAGTTTTAAATTTGAAGCAAGCCGTAGAATTTCGTCTTTTTGTCTTTTCACTCTCATCATCAAGTTTACAATGAATTGTTTACCGTTATACGTTGGCTATGCAGGTATGAAGAAGAAAATATATTTTTTCAAATTGCGTAAATGAGTACATGAAATATTAATTAAATTTTGAAATTAGCAACACTATAAACGAATCGTAGATAGATCAAGACTACTACTTTAGATATTAGCTTACTTATTTAACATAGTTTTTGCGGTCTTTGAGGATTGTGACTCATTGATCCAGCATTTATTCATTTTCTTAGGAATGACGTTGTGACCAATACTGCATGCTTTTCTCATTTTTAGCCAAAATCTATATTAATGTTAAAAACCCAAATTTTGAAATTTTTATAACAAATCGACAACTGTAAGCAATGGATTTAATACTTTGGTTACTTCAAAATAGAAGTTTTAGATTTTCGAATCAAATTTATTCGTAATTATAAGTTTTGTTTCAAATTATAGAAGGTAATCCCTATTTATGTTAAGAAATTTAATTAAGATTCCTACCATCCACAAGATTTAATTGCAAAGATGTAATCTAGTTACTAAAATCAAGATAAGATTCAGAAAATTTAATGATTCAAGGCCAAGTAAAGCACTTTGTGTGTCATGGTATCGCGAATCCACAAAAGATCCATTAGTTTTAATGACTTAATTAACATTGGATTGAGATGTTTCAATCACACAAGAATCTTCGAAGTTGTTCTTGTGAAAAACGTTTTGTCGAATTGTTTCTAGTATCGTTTGTGAACTCTTAACTAGATAGTTGATACAAATCTAAAGTAGGTGTATTCAAAACGAAACCGTAGATTTCGTTTAGAATTGCCATACTTTTATGAGTGCCCCCTCGGGGTAAAATCTCGATAAGCATTTCTCAACGAGACCGCAACAACTCATTGCTTAAAGCGTCTCGACTCAACCAGAACGTTGTCTTTCATTTTTCATCGCAAAACTTACTCGCGGTTATGCCGTATAATATCACTGATTAGCGAGAACGCGTCGTTTACCGGAAGTGCATACATGTATGGTTCTTGTTTGGGTTCCTTCGGGGTACCTTTTAAAATTGACTAGGAAAGCTATGAGTCTAAAGTGTCGGCAGCTGAAGTTTTTTTTCGGTTTCCGACGGAGGAAATGTCGGACCCGAACTACGTATTAGAGGTAATAAAGGTCGAAAATAGTACAAAACGTAACGAAGGCGGAGCGCCGGCGAACCGATTTAATTGTGTCGTGATCTGGGCACATTTAGAACTGGATCATGCTACTACTACTAACTCCAGGAACTCGCACGATATCTCGAACTGATTATTGGCTGAAACTGCTGAAACTTACTAGTTACTATGTTGCGTTTATTGCGAAACGAAATGATACATTACGTGTCGGTTTTAAGCGGAAACTACTTTTATTGCTTGTATTCTTATAAACTCAATAAGTTTATTATCGATTTTCATAAACTCAGTACTTATAACTTCTTCTAGAAATAAGTAACAATCTCGGTTGAGTTGTTCTCGAGCCATTTTCCGTGATGCTGTGATCCGAGGTTTGTGTGATTGGCACCAAACGAACGACGACTACATCCCGGGTCCGGTCTGATCGTTACCGCGGATGACGCATCAAGATAATAAACAAAAGGACGGCAAAGGAGCGGCTCCTTCTGTCTCCCGCGGAACTTTCCCAGGCTACCACGAACGACGACGACGACGGCGTACTTGCATACCTACACTTTTTCAACGCGTCGCCGCTTTGTTTTACCTCTTTCATGACAAAGGGATCCCAGAGGAGCACTCGTCGTCGCGCCATTCCTGCACCAACTCATTGCTGTATTGAGAAAAAAATTGAGAAAAAAGAAAATGACTCGTAAAAAACTTACATAGCAAGCTTAGAAGAAAGAAGAATTCTTTTTTTGTGAATCTCGATTTAGAATTTCCAAAAGTTTATTTCAGTTTCTTTTTGTATTTGCAATTAGTTGATTACTGGGCGCTGCTCTCTTTCATTTTCATTTTCACCGCGTTAACGTGTGTGGGCGCGCCCTAAAAATGTCGAATTAGAATTAGAATTGTGACGTTTTCCTGTCCACCTACGATTGTTTCGAGTTGGATTCTCTCGTCCTTCAACCCGTTTGTTTTTCCACATGGTTGCCCTACGTCTTCTTACATTTTTTTTTAGAACTCACGCGTGTAAGTATGTCAAATGCAGGAAGTTGCCACATTCTAAAAGCAGTTCTCAGCTCAGGAAATTATATCTGCTTCGGGCAACGGATTTCAAGAGAACAACACTTATTTGCAATAACACCTAATTTTTGTGGTTTCATTTATTGATTTCTGAAACCATTTAAGAAGTAAAATTGGAAGATAAAAGAAAAATGTATAAAGTTTGAAAGGTTTTAAGGAGATAGAGTAAAAAGGAGTTAGAAAAGAATAAAAAGATTTGTAAGCGTGGGTAATAAAGAAAGAGACAAACGCTACAACGACGACCACGTCGACAACGACGACGACGACGTCTTTACTGTGACAGTTGAAAGAGTACGAACTTCCGGTACCGGAACAATCGTACGTGTCCACCCGACCATGGAAGATTGCGCCGAACCTTTGAGTGAGCACTGGTTTGAATCTCCCCTAGTGTTCCTATTTTTCAAGTCATCCTCAAAACGGAAATGTAGCGAAGAGAACGTAAAACAAAAAGATATTTATATTAATTTTTAAATAGAAACCGTCACAAATGTAACAAAAATATCAATCTTATATGTAGATTCAAAGTCTTCAGTAAGATGAGAACGTTTTAATAAAGTCAGAACTTAAACAGTATTGTTTTGCCCTAATCAGTCACAATGTCTAAAAATAAAAATATAATAGTTATTAACTCTGCTGAAATGACACAAAAAAACAGAAAATTAAATACACAATGATCAAGAGAATGTTAGAATCAGAGGTTTAAGAAAGCTCAAATCAGGAAGTAGTTGTCAAGATGAAAAGATTGAATACAAAAAGTTGGACATTACATCAAAGAACCTTAACTATTACGACTAGATGTGGAATTTTAGAAACTGATAGTGTAAATGAGCAAGATACTTAGAAACGTTCATTAGTAGACGAAGAACGCGATGTTGAAGATAACAATGTAAATGTAGAAGATTCAGATGCCTAGTAATTACATTTACCAAAGTATGATAGCGCGAATGAAAGTGGTTGAGGTGAAAAATTGGAAGTAGATCCAATTAAATCTTCCGCAAATGGTTATACAGCTAGCAATGGTACAATTTGGGCAGATCAACCACCTTTCCTATTTCTATCGCATACATTTCTTAAGCAGACCGCACACTATCGCGGAACGGAATGGATCGGAATTATTCTAAGAATTTATCTCGAACATTCATTGCATTTCGAGTATAATTACCTCCCTATGTCTCCATATTTCTAATAGGGTCTAAACCTTGTGGCACTTCTGTTTGCTGTAGTTTATCAGGTTACCTAGAACATTTATCATTTCTTAAAAAGTTGTGGTATAACTTTAAATAATAATAACGTTTAATTTTTTGAAAAATGTCCTAATCTTTTTAGGAAGTAGACCAAAGGCATTTTAGCTACATCGTCTAGCTCTGCTATGTTGGTAATTGTAAATTTTCTTTTTGTTATTATTTCGAAGTTGTACTCCAGGATATGGACGCATGAGATTTGTAGTTAGAGAAAAAGCTTCATCCCCTACAATTACATGAGGCATTAAAATATTAGTTCCAGGCAACTTTTTTGGTCTATTCAATGTACCATCATTTAAAACTCTTCCTAGTATTGAATTATTAAAAATTCCTCCATCGCTGTTTTTACCATAAGCCCCAACATTGATGGTAATAAATCTAGCGCCATCAGGACAACACTGAATACTTTTTTATAATTAAAATAAGTTGACCCACTGTTTTGTGGTTTTTCATGCTTCCCATCCAAAGCACCTATACAGTTTCGGTAGTTACATTTCGTACAAAAATCTTTTTCAATGTTTCGCCACTGTATCGTTATTAGTGATGGCATAACAATGTTTCGTTGACTCCCCTAATCTGTAACTAAATGCCAAACTAAGGAAAGACACCTCCTACTTCAGACACTCTCAACACCTTTCACTACATCAACCACCTCTAAACCGAAAAGGCGAAAACTACAGCAAACTGTAGGAGGATTAAAGCTGATATGAACAAGAGTATAGTAAAATGGTAAGATTAATTTATAACTAGATTTCAAATAAAAAAAAAAACGATTGTAGTTCCATAGAGTCACAAAAGTCTTGCTTAAAGGATATATGTAAAGAAAGAACGTATACTTAATGTTGAAGTTGTTGCGCCCAGTTATTACATAAAGGTTATTTTTCCATCATGCTTGATAAATGAATGAGATTTCTGCTACAAAATCACGTTTTAGAGAATTTGTAGATCTGAATAATTCACCACAAGATCTGCAATAGTATTTATAAGAGGGAGTCATGTACATCATATGAGGGTGATATGTTGGATGTGAAATATAAAAAGGACGTTGTAAGATGTTAGAAGAGTGAAATAAAAGGACGATTTTCTTAAGTACTTATGTAGTAAATGTAGAAGGTGAAATCTTTACGATAACTGTATCATTGGGAACAATATTTGGAAAGTGGACGTGCAATTTTAAAGTTTCTGGAAACATTATGCAAAATTTCAATAGTATTAAACTTGAAGTAAATTGAAGTCGTTAATACAAACATCGGTTCGGAAAACTTATAATGAATGGTAATGAAGGAAGGTTAACTGGCTTTCAAAAGTATAAAGAAGTCAATCTATAGATGCCATTCATTGATACACAATTATTCCAATAAACATTATAATTAATCAGCATTGGGTAAAGTTATGTCAATATAGCTGATACTATTAAATAATTTAATGCAAAGTTAGTCTACAAGTGTTGTTAACTTTATTTCAACCACTAAATATTGATGTCTTCTCCTCTAGCCCTATCATCCGCATCTCTCCATCAATACATTCCTCCGTGGACATCCTCGATCTTGCTCCATTTTTATGTCATCTAGAATAAAATGAGTAGTATAGTAATGAGTGTTCTGGAGCAGAAGTGATCCTTAAGGGTCGCAGGATTGGCGATAATGGCGACACCTACGTCACGTGCCAATGTTATAAGTATAGGGAGGGGTGCCAACCAAAGTGTGGGGGAAAAAAGTTTGGTTGGTAGTAAATGTACTAAATATCCGGTGAACGTCATATTGCGGGAAATTTGAAATTTCAAAATTTATATGACGCCAGATAGCGTGTAGTGAAACTAAAAAAGGGGTGGTTTACCTGATGATCGATAGATGGCACAGCTTAAAATTTACCTGATGATCGATTGAAAGTGAATTTCTAATTTCCCGCGCTATAACGTTCACCGGATATTTAGTTACTTTTACTATCAACTAAACTTTCTTCCCCCAATCTTTGGTTGGCACCCCTCCTTACACTTATAACTTTGGCGCGTGACGTAGGCAGCACCACCATCACCGATCCTACGATCCTTAAGGATCACTTCCGCTCCAGAACTCTCATTACTATAGTACTAAAATGTTTTACTTTTATTACACCTCTTAAGTCTTCGTTTCAGTCTAAACTTTTCAACAGTTCTTGTCCAGTAATCCATTTTTGTTACACACTTCCTCTTCCACAAGTTCCACAATTCTTCCTCTTCTCTTCCAATATCTACATCCAACCATTTTTTTTTACATCATCCATCCTTTCTATGTCCTTCCTTTCAGTCTCACTCCTTGCTTTTTTCTGTTTATTAGTTCAGCTTATAATATTAACATCATCTGCATATAGAGTAAATTGAACGATTTTATTGGGCAGTAGGTTGGATCTTCCTACTTCCACTTTTGTTATACATTTCCTTGCTTAACAGTTGTGTGATGACAAATGTTTCGGCTAGCTAATTTTGTGGATGCACACACGCCTCTGAGCTTATTAGCGTGGTTTTTATTAATCTTACTAGCTTTTAGGGATGATAAATTCTCCAAGAGCATTAAAGTCGTATGCTTGTTTGAAATCTATAAATATGTTGCATACATTTACATCAATGTTATGTTAGAAGTTTGCAGAATCGCAAAAATTTGTGTATAACATTACGAAACAATTTTAGCTGTAGGAGTAGTATATATTTAAAAAGAAAGAATTTTATTAATACTTTTATAAGATTTTCCCATGAAATCGAAGTAAAAGAATGTNTATATTTTCTAATTCCATATATATACCGAAGACACGAATTTTGCACTCGTTGAATACGTGTTACATCGCTAACGTCAATGCACGGATGGTAGACCTCAGCACAATAAGTGAATTGATATCAACCACCACAACCCTTACAATTACCTCCCTATGCCTCCATATTTCTAATAGGATCTGAACCTTGTGGCACTTCTGTTTGCTATAGTTCATCAGGTTGCCAAGAACAAACTTGTGCAAGCAAGTAGCTGCCATAATTATTTTGTCGAGGTGTTCAGGAATAACGTTAAATTTTTTGAAAAATATCATAAACTTTTTACAAAGTAGACCAAAGGCTTTTTCGCTACATCGTCTAGCTCTGCTATGTCGGTAATTGTAGTCTTTTTTCTTGTTATTATTTTGAAGTTGTACTCCAGGATATGGCCGTATGAGATTTGTAGTTAGAGGAAAAGCTTCATCCCCTACAATTACATGAGGCATTAAAATATTACTTCCAGGCAACTTTTTTGGTCTATTCAATGTACCACCATTTAAAACTCTTCATAGTGTTGAATTATTGAAAATTCCTCCATCGCTGTTCTTACAAGAAGCCTCAACATTGATGGTAATAAATCTTAAGTCAGCATCGACTAGCGCCATCAGGACAAGACTGAATACTTTTTTATAATTAAAATAAGTTAACCTACTGTTTGATGGTTTTTCATGTTTCCCATCCAAAGAGCCTGTGATACTGAGATTGCCAGTGTTGAAGAGATTTCGTTTCTGGGTTGGAAAATGAATCCTGGATTGTCTTGGACCATATTGATTTCCTTGCTGGCAAGATCAGTCATTTCTCATATGCTATTCGGATTATTTCCAGATTAGCTGGTATTGAAGCAGAATTAAATGCTTATTAGGCATATGTTCATTTCTGGCTGTGATATGGAGTTATCTTTTGGGGCCGTGGTGTTGGTATAGATAGAATCTTCATACTACAGAAGAAGTGTATAAGAGCCAGTGATGGGTAGTGGGTAAATACCCAGCGGGTAGGTATTTCTAAAATGGGTGTTTATCCGGGTATTTACCCCGGTCTAGGGTAAATACCCAAACTGTGGCTATAAAAATAATACCAGTAAAAATATATCAAATTCAAAAAAAAGAGGAGAAGGTGATGAGGACGTTGATGAATCTGTCGTAATATAGATTAGATCAAGTTATTATGATTATTATCATCAAGCAGCCCTCTGCGTCCATTGTTGGACATAGACCTCCCCTATTCTGTTCCATTCGATTCTATTCTGTGCTGTCTGAATCCATTTGTTGGTTATTCTTTTGACGTCCACTTAGTCTGTTCGCTCGCGGTCTCCACTCAAGCAACCGTTTTGTCCATTGCTCATTCTTCATTCGCGCGACATGACCCGCCCACTTCCACTTAAGCTTTGCCACAATGTTGATCACATCATTTACGCCAGTTCTTCTTCATAGGTCTTCATTTCGTATGTAGTCCCTCAGAGTTAGACCCTGGATCGACCCCCTCCATCTATCTTTGCGTTACATGCACCTTCCTCGCAGTGGCTACCGTTGTTATGTCATAACCGGAAACACGGATTGATTGAAAGTGTTTTTTGGTTTTTTGTCTTGAAGATGATTCCCGTAGGGAAACTGCCCATACGAGTGTGATTCTTCTGTTTAGTTCGCTTTTTTGATTATCTCTCGATACACGAACCTCATAGCCAAGATATACATAGCTGTCAACCCTCTCAATCTCATTATCCCCAATGTTGATGTTAGAGCTGGGAACAAGATTTATCATAAATTTTGATTTCTCCTCGTTGATATTTAGCCCGACTCTTGCACATACCTCCTTTAAGTCTATATCGTCTATATATCGTTCGCGTAGCGCAAATTATTTAAGCATTTGCAATCAATGTTTATGCCTTTTTGGGTCCAATCCAGTTTAATCCTCAGTACTTTACCTTACAGTCCTTGTAGCATTCTTGTAGATGTTATAAATAAGTTTGGTATATCGATAATCGACTCTGCATTCTTGAACTGCTTGCAAAACTGTCATCAACTCAATTTAAATTAAATTTTATAAATACCCATCTTGGCTAAATACCCCGGGTTATATATCCAGGAAATTTACCCTTGAAAATAAATACCCGGGTATTTAACAACATTGGTAAGAGCAATCTTTGGTCTAAAAAATACTGATAGCTGTAAAAGTTACTTTAAAGACTATAAAATACCTACCTTGTATGGAATTTATATTCTGGAATGTGTCGTATTGGTTAGGAAGAATTACTTTGAATTTTTCAAAAAATATGAAATATCACATCCTCTAGACACACGCGGGAGGGTGAACTGCTATCTGGTGCCACCAAAAGCGCACCTTACTAAGATTCAGAAGACGGCTCTGTACCAGAGTATCAAGATTTACAATCACATTTCGGAGGGTACAAGGATCCTGCCAGTTCCAAGATTCCGGAGAAGACTGAGAGCTATTGCTACTGAAAATCCGATGATACCATTGACATGTTTTTCCAATTTAATGTTTGAATTTAATTTGTATTATATTACAATGTAATTATTGTTAAATTGACGTACTCTACGCTTTTTTTTTGTAAAATGGAGTAATAAAGTGTTATTAGTAGTTCCATTTCGTACAAAAATCTTTTTCTATGTTTCGACCCTATATCGTTGTTGGTGATGGCATAACAATGCTTCGAACTGTTGACTCCCCTAATCTATAGCTACATACCAAACTAACGAATGAATCACCATGTCCCAAAACCCTAAAAAAAGCATTAAATATTATCTCTTTTTCAATTCAAGATTGTAAAAAAAATTGAGTAATTTAGAAGATTGCTACAGAAAGGCAAAGGCTAAAAGACGTGTTAATAGACGTGCGATTCTACTGATAATATCACAAAGAAGTACGAAGATGAAGTGGGGTTTCTTCTTCCAAATCTTAAGGAAAGACCACAAAAGTCCAATATAAATGTACCGTCAGATGATACAATTACAGAACTAAATATTCAACAAGTTCTAACCATGCCTTAACAATATATAACGACAACATCTATACAAAGACAGCAATGCGCAAAATCAGCCCCAGAAATCGTGAACCTAGAAATTTGGTCTAATCGATTATCGATATAAACTGAAAACATTTTCTTCTTCAATATATAGGGTAATCTAAAACGGTCTTTAATTCCACGCTAATGTAATTCAAAATTTCCATTCCGTTCGGGTTCGTTCCGCCTGCTTTAGATGGAAATTCTCACCAGCAATGTAAGCAAATTGACAAAACAAGAATCATCAAAAATGTTAAACATCATTTTTCTTACTTAACGTCAGTGTTGAGCCTGTTTCTAGCGATATTACTGAAGATAAAGTGTTCATCTTCTATAATACATTCCATTATTTCTTGCCTTCTGAGATATGTACACTTCTACCAATATTAACAAGTCAACAAATAGTAGAAACATTTCGTTTTTTCTATGTATAAGCCATCGTTCATCATGCAATAAAAACCTCTGCAATAGTTCCTTGAATGATGTGGTTTTCAATCTCGTCTCTAAAAAATAGGCGAAAACTACAACAAATTGTGCCCATGTTTTGCTCAGAGATCTAATCTTTTTGTACTTGTGGAGGATTAAAGCTGATATGACCTAGAACAAGAGTATAGTAAAATAGTAAGATTAATTTGTAACTACAGTTATTACCTAAAGATTATTTTTACATCATGCTTGATAAGTGAATGAGATTTCTGCTACGTTTTAGACAATTTGTAGACATGAATAATTCACCACAAAATCTGCTATAGTATTTATAAGAAGAGAGGGAGTGATGTACATCACATGAGGGTGGTATGTTGGATGTGAAATATAAAGAGGACGTTGTAAGATGCCAGAATAGTGGAATGAAAACACGTTTTTCTTAAGTTCTTATGCAATAAATGTAGAAAGATGAAATCTTTAAGACAACTACAATTTTAGAGTTTCTGGAAACATGATGCAAAATTTCAATAGTATTAAACTTGAAGTTAATTGCAAGAGGATTTAATTTGGAAATACAAGAGGAAGGTTAACTGGCTTTGAAGTATAGAGAAAGTTCTATAGAAAATCTATAAATGCAACACTTGATTGATACACAATTCTTCCAATAATCAGCATTGGGTAAACTAATGTCAATATAGCATATGTATAATAGAATGTATAATTCCACGTTTTCTCCTCTAGCCCTATCATCCGCATCTCTCCATCAATACACTCCTCCGTGGACACCCTCAATCTTAATCCATTTTTATATCATCTACAAGAAAATGTTTTACTTTAATTATATCTCTTAAGTCTTCGTTTCTAGACCTTTTCAGCCTAGATTTTTTAATAGCTCTTGTCCAGTAATCCATTTCTGTGGATTATACTTTCCAATGTTGTTTTTCTTTCGCCTTTGGCGTTGTAGTCCGATGTCAAACCAATTTTTGCCTCTACAATTCTCTAACTCTTGATTCTCTCTTCCAATGTCTGCATCCAACCATCTTTTTACATCAACCGTAATTTCCATTCTTTCCCAACCGACCTTTCCCATCTTTTTTGTCCTTCTTTTCAGTCTCACTCCTTGCTTTTTTCTGTTTATTAGCATTCCAGAAAGTTTTTCTTCTTTCATCCTCGAAACATGACTCATTGTAGACTTTATATTCTGTTGTAATTAAATAGGTCTGGTTCTTTGAGATGGTACAAATATATCAATAACGTTTGATAATTTTTCACAGCTTTACGTGATGATGGGTCTTGTTGTGGTTTTGTATACCCTAATTTTAATGAGGTGTATTGTTCTCGATTTGAATATGTTTGTAAGTGCAAAATATGCTTTGTTAGCCTAGGCTTGTTAGTACTACTCCCAAGTAATTATACACTTACAATTACGAGTTACTTCTCCATAATCATGATTTTGGTGTTTCCTTATTAATTCTAACCCTTACTGTTTCAGGAGCATCATTCATTGTTTTGTATGTTCCCTCTGTGTTATTCTTTGTTCAAATCATAACATTAATATCATCTGCATACGGAGTCAATTGAATGGTTTTATTGGGCAGTAGGTTGGATCTTCCTACTTCCACTTTTGTTATACATCTCCTTGGTTAACAGTTTATTAATCTTACTAGCTTTTAGGGTTGATAAATTCTGTAAGAGCATTAAAGTCGTATGCTTGTTTGAAATCTATAAATATGTTGCACACACTTACATCAATGTTATATTAGAACTTTGCAGAATCGCAGAAATTTTTATATAACATTACGAAACAACTTCAGGCTTGTTTGAAATCTATAAATATGTTGCACACACTTACATCAATGTTATGTTAGAAGTTTGCAGAATTGCAGAAATTTGTGTATAACATTACGAAACAATTTTAGCTGTAGGAGTAGTATATATTTAAAAAGAAAGAATTTTATTAATACTTTTATAAGATTTTCCCATGAAATCGAAGTAAAAGAATGTAAAAGATGTTGGTTAAAGAGATGCATTAATCCAATTTGGATCGTGTACGCAAGAAACGGGGAGGCCGAAGAAAAAGGATCCGGTAATACTTTTCATTAATCACGTCATCTCGGGATTCCGCCACTATCATCCTATTAAAAATAAGGGGGCTCCATTCCGCGCGTCGTCCGCAATATGTTGATCGCAATTTACAATATGAATTCCGCGCATTTGAATATCAGCTCGTCCGCGGCTCGAGATCAAAGAGAGTCGACGATCCGTCGCCGGTCGCGGCAAATGTGACAAAATGATTACCTCTTTACCGGCCAATCTTTCGTTTGATCTAACCGACAACATTGGTAAACTCTTTCTTAAAACCAAATCACAATGCTGCTTTTTTTTATAGACAAGATTTTTAGAATCGCTTAAAAGAAAAACAATAGAAAATTGTGGTTAAACAAAATTTATTACGAAACAATTTGTATGGGTGGTACCACTGTGAGCCGAGATAAATTGATTCGACCACTTTAGATGTCATCAATTTTAATCAACAGTTTATAAACGGAACCCCTATCGGTTATATATACCAAATTTTTAAGTGGTTTCTTTTAAAAAATAAAAAAAAAGTTGAAATATATGAAAATGAAATCATTAACAATTTTTAATAACAATTTAACAAAGTTTTGCATTTGTCTTTGTTACATGTTATTTAATTAAAATCAAAGTCTATTATAACAATCTAATGGTTTTTTCATCTATTTAAGTTAATTGGCAATTTAACAAATTAGCATAATTAGCTTTGCAACTAGACTTGTCTACACACTATGATTATGTTGTTAATTATCGTATCCTTTTATAATGTATACATAAAATTATATTAAAAAATATGTGGTAAAAAGTCAGTGAAGTCTTAATTTACTTCATACTAGTATTGTTATTCTAAATATAGAATGTTGTGGTATAACCACCAAAAAAGTTATTGTGAGTCTCCTGAGTTATAAAGAGTTCTAATGAAAGCATTAAAGTAGTAAAAGTTTCTGCTTGAATTTTAGGTAAGTAAAAGTAAGTATAAAAAGTTTTACAAATATCAAGTGCTTTTCCTCTCTTTATCGGTACTTTCTGAGCTTTATATTCGTAACCATTGCTTATCTCAACTATCTACAATATTCTACTTTTCTCGCAATCTATACCATAAGCAGTTGTTTTTTTCACCTCCTCAGAATATTTTTGAATCAGAACCAACATCATTCAAATTACAGCATCAGGAGATATCATTGCCACGACAGACTTGGGTGGATCGAGTTGCTGTGCCGGTCTCAAGTCTGGATAAAGGAGGACGGTTGTAAGATTAACCTAACTACTTGAATAGAGTAGAAAATAAATGGAAGTGCTGAGTTCTATTCGTAAATGCAAATTTTTGCTTGCTGGATTGTAAGGTTATTCAGTGGAAAAGATAGAAAAATTATGGAAGAACTTAAAGAACACGAAATAGACAATTGCATTAGCTTCCAAACCAAGAAGGAATGCTTGAAGAAACAGACTATAGAGTCTATATGCTGCTGTTATATTCTCGTAAGCCTAAGGACGCACAAGCATCATTTGGTGTAGAGATATTGGTCAATCAAAAGATCGCTATATGTTACACCATTTTTATTGTTAGACAGGTTCTTGAAAAAGCAATAGAGTATAATAATGTCTTCCTCTGCTTCGTCGATCTAACCAACGAGTAATAGACAAAGTAGGAGCTGCAGTATTAAATGTGCAAATCTCCATAAGTAAGACCAATGACAATATCAAAAGAACCCTGTAGATGCAAAATAGTAGTTAACAAGCAGATTATCGCTGATGCGCTAAGACACACAATCTAGAGAAACTATTTTTTGTTGACTAAAATAAAATGAAGATATATAAGACATACTTGAGACCTGCGGAAAAACAAGAGCTGAGACGGCAGAAACAACACGAGCGTATCGTAAAAGAGATGAAAATTCTAAGAACAATACCGGGTAATGCTTCATCGTAGAAGTATAGATGTAGTGCAATATGTGCGGGTGAGAAGGAGAAGTTGCAACGAACAACAGATTAGTCAAAATCGCTAGAAAAAGAAAGTCACTATCAGGGTGCCCACCACGAAGGCCTCATCTTAGTGGTCATCTATGTACGTCTATTAAGCGGTGGACATCTGCTATTAACTTGCAAATTGCCCAAAATATCAAGTTCACAAACTTTCCTCAATCTTAGTGAACAACCCACCTATTTCATCTCTGCCATGACTAAACCATAGATAGCTATTAACATTCCCCTCCGCATTTGTAACCCTAATATTATATATCGTAAAAAGAATATTAGAGACTACGAAATTTTCAGAAAATATATGAAAGATGAGTTACCTAAAACCTCAACTTCAAAAGTTCTCGTCAATCATAGTGACCAATCGATCTCAATTTCCTCCGTCTTGAGAAAATCACAGTCGTACCATCAACTACTTATCCTATGCTTGTTATTCAAGATTCTGCTTATCAAAATCTATTCGTGATACATACAACGGGCAACTGTTCATCCTGGAAATTTGAAATTTGGTACAACCTAATCGCAAACAATTTTGTATAACCTCGAAATAGTTTTATTCTTAAGTTTTACTCCATTCTGGAGAACAGAGGGCCTTATTTAAATTTTAATTAAGCCTTTTAATTAAGTCTAAAACTGAACTAGCACTTAATGAATACAAATCTTTTAGAAAACATGTTGCTTGCGCAATAAAGACCGAGCAGAAGGCGTACTATGAATCATCTTTTAAAAATAAAAGTTCTATGGATCTCTGGAAATCACTAAGGCATCTGAATGGTATCAAATCAAAAGAGCAGGTACTTCCACAACATTTGAATGACGTTGAAGTTATTAATGATAACTTTTTACAAGCTGCAGTAAACTCAATGATCGCTGATCCAGACTTAATTCAGACTTATACTACTATGAAAAAGTCTACCTTTAATAAATTGTTTGCTTTTGTGCCTGTATCTGAGCATATTGTAGTGTAATATCAAATCTGGCTGTGTGGGATATGATGAACTCTCAGTTGTGATGATACATTACTGTTGTCCTTTCATCATTCCTTACGTCACACATATATGCTTATCGAGGTCAATCTTTCCAAAATGTTGGAAGAAATCTTTGGTAACACCTTTGCCAAACACATTTTCGGACCTGCGAGCAATTAGTATTTTACCTGTTTTGTCTAAAGTATAAGAAAAAATTATGAATGACCAAATTCGGGAATTTGTCGATAAGCATAATATTTTGCCTAGGACACAGTCTGGATTTCGTGCTAACTACAATTGCGATACAGCATTAATGCATATAGTTGATGACATATTGTTTGCGGCGGATCAAAATAGGCTTACTGGATTAGTTTTGCTAGACTACAATAGGGCCTTTGATACTGTCAATCATAGAATGTTATCAGCTATCTTATCCTTCATTGGGTTCAATGATTCTGCTGTAAGCATGATTGATAGTTATGTGTCAGATAGACAACAAGCCGTTAAATTGGGTGTTCGGAGATCTGAACTGCGAGGCTTGAAGTCAGGAGTGCCACAGGGTTCTATCTTGGGGCCTCTACTGTTNTGAACTGGTGGGATAGGGTTAAGGGCTGCCATCTGTCTAAGGAAGTATTACATTATCCTTCAGCAGAGGCAGCCTTGTCTTTCGTAAGGCTTGGCAGAAACGCTCTACAAACTGTAACGGGACTCGTCACGGGTCACTGTAAGGTATACAAGCATCTTTATAACCTTAAGCTTGCTGTTAGTCCTCTCCGTCGCCTCTGTAAAGAGAGCGAGGAGACGGTCCGACACATCTTGTGTGAATGCCCCACTCTGCAAGACCTCAGAATGAGAGGCTTCGGAGAGGAATGGCCGACCACAGATGGCATCAGGAACACACCTCTGAGCTGTATCTTAGCCTTCGGAAATTCCTTAGGCTGGTTGATGTAGTCGGAGAGAGTGTAGGAGGACGTACAAGGGGCCCGTTGGGGCCTAGGTGCTGTATGCGGAAGCATACCCTCCGCTTTCTTACATACATACATACAACATTCCCTTTCACATTTTCAACCCTAATATTTTTGAATGATCGTAAAAAGAATATTAAAGACTACGAAATTTTCAGAAAATATAAGAAAGATGTGTACTAAAAATGTATTATGACGAAGTTTGTCTTCTGATTTATTCAATTTGCGATGTGTTAAGAAAATTTATAATGCCAAGCTGGTTGAGTGAATGCTAAAACCTCAACTTCAAAAGTTCTCGTCAAGCCAACTACTTATCCTATGGTTGTCATTCAAGATTTTGCCTATCAAAATCTCTTCGTGATATATTCATATACAACTGGCAACTGTTCATCCTGGAAACTTGAAATTTGGTACAACCTAATCTTAAACAATCTCGTAAAACCTCGAAATAGTTTTATTCTTAAGTTTTACTCCATTCTGGAGAACAGATAGCCTTATTTCAAATAGCTTTATTATTAAATAAACATACTTCCCATCAAGTTCAGAAGACCTTGTCAATCTTAGTGATCAACCCAATTGCTTTATCTCTAAAATGAGAAGACAACAGTCGTTCACTATCATGCCAGCCCCTCATAAACAAACAAAATTACATCTGAATACTATAGTATGCGCAACAACAAAAACTATACTACTATAAACTTTACTAAAAAGAAAACTACCCCTTAAATTTTGATTTAAAATGCTTGGGATTTGTCGATTTAAATGATGCCGAAAGAAACTTCAAAAACTGGTAACTCTGAAACTAAAAGAGTGCGAAACGCGGACGACACGTGACGAGGAATTGTAAGCAGATCTCTACGTTGAATATTTATATTATATATGTATATCAGCACGATATCTAATTTTTTTATGTAAATATACCGGAATCTTATCAACTAGTATTTTGAAAAATAGTACTCCTTCACGTAATCTTACCATTTAACATGTTTAGCCATCTACACTCCTCAAGCTTATGAGAAATTCTATGGTATTTGCGGATACCATAAATAAACCGTAAACAGCTATTCTGAACATACTGAATTCTCTTTTGGTATTCTTTAGTAATACAACTGCAATAGACCGAATCACAGTGATTAAATAAGGATAGAATAAAAGAGTCGGTGAGTGAACGCTTGAAGAATACAAGAATACAATAAGATTTTTGAGTAATAATATTTACATGAGTATGAAATTTTAAATCGTTATTTATCCACAAACCTAAATTTTTAACCGTTTTTACATATTGTAGTTGTTGATGATTGACAAAAACTTTCAAACTGCACTCCACCGACTCAATGTGACGGCTATTACCAAATATAATAACATTAGATTCAGTAGGATTAATTTTTAAACCATGTGCGGTAGAAATGTCGACGAGGGATTAAAAATCTCTATTAATTTGAATAGCAGCTAATTCAGTTTCAGTATGATGGAAAGAGTGAGACAGGAATTTGCAAAAATTAATTTCTTTACTAAACATGTATACTAAACTTGTAAAAATAATAACTTACTTCAAATTACCAATTATAATATTTTTATATGAACGTAAAAAGAATAATAAAGATTACGAAATAAATAAAGGCAGAAAATATATGAAAAATTCTTTTTATGATATGTAATAGGAAAGTTAAATGTTACGCTTTTCTTGGACACTTGCATATATTTTTTAAATTATTCTGATACATTTTTAGTTTCAAAATATTTTTTTCTTATCTCTTATCGTTTTGGAGTAATTAAAATAAAGTATTTTTTCGTAGATAAAAAAAAATTGGTATGTATACACCTCAATACCTTTACGTTTACAAAATATTTAAAATTTTTCCGAGCTAAACAATCGAAAACCTTTCCTTGTAACTAAAACAATTAGAACAACATTTACTTTGTAATTCTTAATCCTAAAGAATTGTTAATACATTTAGGTTTTATTGATATCAAATAACCTTTCAAGAAGTGCATACGTTTTAGTAATAACAAAAAATTCTATTTATTTAAAAATTCTCCCATTTCCAGCTTTACGACATTATTATCAAGATTGTAAGTCAAAAACATTTAAAAATAATAACTTTAGAATTAATCGTTTTCTTGGTTTAATTCAAGCATTTTTTTTGTCTAATTTTACTATTTTATCCCAAAATAATTGAATTCGTGTGTTCCAAACAAAATCAAATTTTATAGGATGTAGGGATAAAAAAAGGTCATTAAATCTATTTGTGACTCATTGTAGGAATTTGTGAAATTATAAATATTCGTTGTGCACGAATATGATGAAATGTGTCTTAGGTTATATTGCAAGCTTGATTTACGATATCCGTCGCAGTCGTTTCTTGCACGTTTCCGGTTAATTTCTTGGAATTTCATTTCAAGATTTGTTTTAACGTTAATCGGCGGAACAATTTATTCTGTAACGCGAAGTTCCTCAAAACCCAGAACAAATCTCAAATAATGCTCTAATTTTGAGTTTCACATAATACATATTATCTGAGTATTCGAAATAAAATGTCAATTGTATATTCAAATGAAAAATACTCCGAATTTTAGTCAGAGGAATCATGTAGCACAGAAGAATGATTCAAGAGAAATTCAAGGTAGTGAAGCTGATATATTTACTGTATGAGAATCGGATGAAGAAAATAATGATCGAGAAGAAATGATCTGTGATTGTTCATGGGGATATATTGCGGCTAAAATTTGTAGTGACGATGATATAATTAAAATTGTTACACACACCAATCAAAAAACTATTACAGATTATGCTACTATTTCAAAATTGTGGAAAGAAGATGATTGTATTGAAATATGTTGAAATTAAAACGACTTGTGGACGAAACTTCTTCTTGGAAAAAACTCCTAGTACTAATACAACAGAGGAACAATTAGTGACATATCAGACGAAAATATTGTCACTTTGCGACGCCAGAATTTTGAAAAAATTGAGGTTGTAAATCATTTTAGCAAAAAATTTAATTTTTACAGATAATTTTTTTAGAAGTGTTGACTTAGCTGAAATAATATAATATAATTATATTTATTAGATATTGGCTACTCAATAGGTACAAGGTTTTATTATACTTGTTGTTGATGTACATACAAGGTGATGGCCACTGTCGCTATTTTTACATTTTATAAATATTGCAGCTTATAGTGTTAATTAATTACAGTTGTAATTTGTTTGTTAAAAATCCTGTATCCAAATCTAAACGTTGTATCAAAACGTTTTCTTCAAATTATAAAAAAAATATTGTTTGCAATAAATATTGAGCACAAACAATAAAAACAAAGAAACAAATTCCACCAACAATTTCAAAATGATTACGTTGTAAACAAAATGTGCGAAAATTCTAATAAACAACGAACTAATCTTAACAATAATATTTGATAAATAATGTAATGGTACCTATAAGTATCAACAGGTTTTTCACTGCTTATTGCGAAAACGTTTTGTACTAAAGTTTTGAGAATTGGTAATTAAAATTACTGTATTATAAAGCCCTGGTGTTAAAAAAAATGTAGAATAGAACTTCGCTTAAAACTATCTTCACCAAAACATTTTAAAGCTTTGGGCGATGAACCATTTTTGATCTACATTTGACCTTCAAAATCGTCTTCAAGCAGATAAAACTATTATCAATTCATATTTCTCAAACGTTAAGACAGAAGTAATCATACAACATAATACATACAGGATATATGATTGCTCGCAAATGTGATCGGCTACTGAATCTAAAAAGACGAAACTTTTAGCATAATTGGGATTTAATCATAAATCACCATAATGTTGGTATTGCTGGACTACAGCAAAGATTTAGAAGTTTCCTTAGTTTTTCAAATTGTGTCAAAAGATCGTGTTTGGCATAAGAGAGGGAGTATGTTTGAAATTAACAGAAAAGGAAAATGTGATTTATTTTGATAACTTATTTTCATCTAATCCCTTATTAGAAAATTGAAATCGGAAAGTACTTTTGCTTATGGTACTATAGGTGAGGAGAGGAAAGGAGTTCCCAAAAATCTAACTAATGAGAAGTATCTTAGCCGAGGTCAAGTGTGCTTTTTCAGGTGAAAAGATAGTTAAATTGTGACCTTGGTAATCAAACCACATTTGTCAAAGTGTCAGAAAGAAAGAATAATCAAGTGTTATTCCATGACTAGATATTGTAGCGACAATAACAAGAATAAGATATTACTTTTATAAGTGCTTGTATTGTTTATTGCCCATCATTTGAAAAGGTGACATTGTTAGATTTTCGAAGGTCAGTTTCTTTGGGTATTCTAAATAAAAAACCTTTAAATACTCCATTAAAAAGAAGCCGAACATCTTTTTGTACAGATTGTCGAAAGAATGGTAAGATGTGAACTTTGCAATAGCAAAAAAATTGTTATGTAATGTATTTTTATGTTGCAATAAAAGAAATTGTTTTGCAGAATATCACGAAGTCAGTATGTAAAATTATTTTTAAGTAAATATTATGTTTAGACGGCGTTAGAAATTTTGAAATTTCCAGATTATTTATGATCCAACAAAATAATGAGCACATCGAGAAAAGTGTAGGCTACTGGCTGTTACATAATGTTGCCCATCAATTACACATCTTTTCAGTCACTAAGTCTCAAGCCCATTGAACATCTATGAGATGTGATAAAGCACAAAATTCGATAACACTCCATAACAAAATTTAAAGGACTTAAAAGCAAATAAGAATTGAATGAAGCTAACTACCTACTTAGATTCTGCTATTATTCAAAAGTTAGTCTTTTCAATACCTAAACTTTAAGAACTTTAAGAAAAATTGATTTGCATGAAACTTTTTGTCAAAAAAATTATTACAATCTTGATAGTATGTCTACTCAGTGTTTGATAACAATAAATAATAATAAAACTAAATCCAATTCGTTTTCCGATACAAACATCTTTGTTTCTCCACCACACGAAGTTAAACGTAACACAATATAAATCGACCAACACCAACATTCCTATTTCCTCAATTATCTAATTATTAATAAAATCTAATCTCAATTAATAAATAATATAAACACGATAAGCATAAATATATCTGCGCAATTATCTACAATTACCAGCATATCTCTATACCTGTACCAAAGGCGCCATCTCTCAACGAAAAGCTGAACTAAACTCAATTACCGCAACTTTAAAATAAGATCCCTGTAACGGAGATATTTCTTATACATACTATAATTTAAAGTAATTGATCGAAATTGATGGTAAATTTCGGGTTGGGTTTAATTACATATTTCAGTTATCAATTACGGTTGTCTGAATACGTCAATCAAGAAAAAAAAGGGGGGAATCACGTGGGCGCGAACGATTTCATTGTTGATTGTTGACGCTTCGCCGTCTGTCGTTATTAAATTATTATTAAGCGATTAAATCGTTAGCGGTTTAATTTATACGATTCGTAAACACTGTTATCCGGCGGTGCGAGTACGGTAATCGTCGGTTTTCTCGCCGGTTTTCGACTATTACGCTTAATGACCGTTCATTTTCGCCAAATTCGTCGATAGATTTTACGCTGGCGCTCGCGCTTAGTTGGCGCCTCAATAGCAAATTGCCCACTTTCGGCGATAATCGACGAAAATTGTCGTTAATCTGCTTTAAATTGTTCGCTTTCTTTTTATACTTGTCGTTTTGGGAGGGTTATTTTTGTCTTTAATGTTTCAATTAACTACTACTTAATAGTTATACTCTATTTTTTTCATTTGGAGGAGTGTTTTCAAATTGAGGCGCCAAAAAAAAGAGTTGCTATTGGTCAGTTTTAAACAAAAATTATACTAGGACAATTCGAGATGTTGCCAGCCGCCTAGAAACATTCGGGTTTAGCCGCACGTCTCTTAGTATGGCTAAACCCAAGTGATTCTAGTTCTAGGTCTTGTGTTACTTCTAGTGTATGGTACTAGTGTAACTAGCACCTACTAGAACTAGAACTAGAACTAACACTAGACCGAGAACTGGAAACCGTAGAACACTAGCACTATCACTAAAACTAACAGTACACCTAGAACTAGAAACTTTAGAGTTTAGCCGTCTTGAGAGACGTGCGGCTAAACCCGAATGATTCCAGTTCTTGGTCTTGTGTTAGTTCCAGTGATAGTGCTCGTGTAAAACTAGCATCAGTTTAAAAAACAATTTTTCAGCAATAAAATACAAAAACCACCAACATTAATCTTCGTATACTTGAACGTACTTAATGAATACGAATATATGTATAATGAACGTATTTAATGTAGTATAATAACTCTAAATCTAAAAACGATGGATGTTTGAGTTATGAATAAAAATTGTTCCAAATGTACCATAAAGACATATTACATAACCTATTTTAACCTAACTCTCTAAATTTTTGTATTAGAGCCCAATAAGTACCGAAATCTCTGAATAGACATATATGTTATTAATATAGGGTGGTAACTTTAAAATTTGAAATGGTTGAGGTTACAGTTATGAATAAAAATTGTTCATAATGGACTATAAAACTATGGTACGTAACCTATTTTAATCCAACACTATCAATTTTTCGGTTAGAACCCTATAAAAGCTGAAAACCTCAAAATGAACGTATTTGATCTTAATGTAGGGTGATAACTCTAAATCTAAAAACGATGAAAGTTTGAGTTATGAATAAAAATTGTTCCAAATGAACCATAAAGACTTGTTACATAACCTATTTTAACCTAATTCTATCAATTTTTGAGTTAGAGCCCAATAAGTACCGAAATCTGTGAATAGACATGCATGTTATTAATACAGGGTGGTAACTTTAAAGCTTGAAATGGTTCAGGTTACAGTTATGAATAAAAATTGTTCATAATGGAATATAAAACTATAGTACGTAACCTATTTTAATCCAATACTATCAATTTTTCGGTTAGAACCCTGTAAAAGCTTAAAACCTCAAAATGAACGTATTTGTTCTTAATGTAGGGTGATAACTCTAAAACTAAAAACAATGACGGTTTGAGTTATGAATAAAAATTGTTCCAAATGAACCATAAAGAGTTATTACATAACCTACTTTAATCTAATTCTATTAGTTTTTGAGTTAGAACCCAATAAGTACCGAAATCTCTTAATAGACATGCATGTTATTAATATAGGGTGGCAACTTTAAAACTTGAAATGGTTTAGGTTAGAGTTATGAACAAAAATTGTTCATAATGGACTATAAAACTATAGTACCTAACCTATTTTAATCCAACACTATCAATTTTTCGGTTAGAACCCTTTAAAAACTGAAAACCTCAAAATCAACGTGTTTGATCTTAATGTAGGGTGATAACTCTAAATCTAAAACCAATGGCGGTTTGAGCTATGAATAAAAATTGTTCCAAATGAACCATAAAGACTTATTACATAATCTACTTTAAAGTAATTCTATCAATTCTTCAGTTAGAACCCAATAAGTACCGAAATCTCTAAATTGACATGCATGATATTAATATAGGGTGGCAACTTTAATATTTGAAATGGTTGAAGTTAGAGTTATGAATAAAAATTGTTCTTAATGGACTATAAAACTATAGTACGTAACCTATTTTAATCCAACACTATCAATTTTTCGGTTAAAACTCTGTAATAGCTTAAAACCTCAAAATGAACGTATTTGTTCTTAATGTAGGGTGATAACTCTAAAACTAAAAACAATGACGGTTTGAGTTATGAATAAAAATTGTTCCAAATGAACCATAAAGAGTTATTACATAACCTACTTTAATCTAATTCTATTAGTTTTTGAGTTAGAACCCAATAAGTACCGAAATCTCTTAATAGACATGCATGTTATTAATATAGGGCGGCAACTTTAAAACTTGAAATGGTTTAGGTTAGAGTTATGAACAAAAATTGTTCATAATGGACTATAAAACTATAGTACCTAACCTATTTTAATCCAACACTATCAATTTTTCGGTTAGAACCCTTTAAAAACTGAAAACCTCAAAATCAACGTGTTTGATCTTAATGTAGGGTGATAACTCTAAATCTAAAACCAATGGCGGTTTGAGCTATGAATAAAAATTGTTCCAAATGAACCATAAAGACTTATTACATAATCTACTTTAAAGTAATTCTATCAATTCTTCAGTTAGAACCCAATAAGTACCGAAATCTCTAAATTGACATGCATGATATTAATATAGGGTGGCAACTTTAATATTTGAAATGGTTGAAGTTAGAGTTATGAATAAAAATTGTTCTTAATGGACTATAAAACTATAGTACGTAACCTATTTTAATCCAACACTATCAATTTTTCAGTTAGAACCCTGTAAAAGCTTAAAACCTCAAAATGAATGTATTTGTTCTTAATGTAGGGTGATAACTCTAAATCTAAAAATGATGGAAGTTTGAGTTATGAATAAAAATTGTTCCAAATAAACCATAAAGACTTATTACATAACCTACTTTAACCTAATTCTATCAATTTTTGAGTTAGAACCCAATAAGTACCGAAATCTCTAAATAGACATGCATGTTATTAATATAGGGTGGCAACTTTAAAATTTGACATGGTTCAGGTTAGAGTTATGAATAAAAATTCTTCATAATGAACTATAAAACTACTGTACCTAACCTATTTTAATCCAACACTATCAATTTTTCGGTTAGAACCCTGTAAAAGCTTAAAACCTCAAAATGAACGTATTTGTTCTTAATGTAGGGTGATAACTCTAAATCTAAAAACAATGACGGTTTGAGTTATGAATAAAAATTGTTCCAAATGAACCATAAAGAGTTATTACATAACCTACTTTAATCTAATTCTATCAATTCTTCAGTTAGAACCCAATAAGTACCGAAATCTCTAAATAGACATGCATGTTATTAATATAGGGTAGCAACTTTAAAACTTAAAATGGTTCAGGTTAGATTTATGAATAAAAATTGTTCATAATGGACTATAAAACTATAGTACCTAACTTATTTTAATCCAACTTTATCATTTTTTTCGGTTAGAACCTTGTAAAAGCTTAAAACCTCAAAATGAACGTGTTTGTTCTTAATGTAGGGTGATAACTGTAAATCTAAAACCAATGGCGGTTTGAGTTATGAATAAAAATTGTTCCACATGAACCATAAAGACTTATTACATAACCTACTTTAACCTAATTCTATCAATTTTTGAGTTAAAACCCAATAAGTACTAAAATCTCTAAATAGACATGCATGTTATTAATATAGGGTGGCAACTTTAAAACTTGAAATGGTTGCAGTTAGAGTTATGAATAAAAATAGTGTTAGTTCTAGTTTTAGTTCAATAAAAATATGCACATATTTTATGCTAACTAGCGCTACCTACCACCTATTAGCGTCTTAAGAGAGGTATAGCAAAGTGGAATGTTTCTAGTTCTAGATCTAGTGTTAGTTCTAGTGGTAGTATTAGTCCAGTTTTATTTGTTATTCAGCTTTAGATTATTGTCTACTTTAATTGAGCTATAACGGACCCTTCCTTCCCCGCATTATTATTTTATTACTTTATTGAAAATTAAGTACTTACCTGCTTTTCATTTTTTTCCCATTACAAAATCTTTAATAATATAAAAAGGAAAGGAATGAATGATTTAATAAAAAGGCCATTTTTAAAAAATTTGTTTGTTTATTATCGTTCTCGCGTGTATTTATTTTCAATGTAACTTATCCATGTCGGGAAATTGCTTTTTCTTTTCAACGGACCGATCGCAACGACCATCCATTAAATAGTAAAACCACCCATTACTCAACGCGACCATCAATTTCCCCGTGAGCGCAGACCAACCTAAAACGTATTATAAAAAAATGGAAAACGACCAAACTGAATACCGTTCCGAACAAATTCGATAATTTGTCCGTATCATCATCCATCTTGAGTAATGGCCACACACACCGTGTCTTTTTGCTCGACGGCCATCGTTTAAAACTCAAACACTTACCTCATTCTACCGGTAACTTCGTTCATAAATCATCCCTAATCGCATTAAGGCTAATGCACGTTTGAAAACTCTTGTCAACAATAAAGAAAATTCACCTTACATTATGCATATGATATTCATTTAAATAATCTTTGATATAATAAGCTTAAAACAAGGCAAAGAAAATAAAAAATAAAAGTTTTTTTCTTTTTAATTCTATTTCTATTCAACGATGCGAAGCACACGGCATCAAGAACGGGAGAGAAAGAGCGATTATACAGGCTTCGAGTTGATTATACACTTTGATTTTTGTAATGCATCTCTCAGACAGTGTAATAACCACGCTCGGGGCGAGGTGATATATTCAACCAGTCGTTTTGCTCGGGTTACAGGTCAAATTCGAGGTGGAGAACATAATAGTATTGTTCGTCGGTTTTGCCCTTGGACGCGCTTCTTCTGTTGTACTTTTCACTCCCGCTTCTTTTCTCTCCCCTTCGCGTCATCCTCTTATTACTGCGCCCCTGGGCGCACCCTTCAAGGCGCAGTCAATTACGTGTACTGCTTAGAATTTGAAGGCTGGCGATCTTCGATGGTTGGTAATTTGTAATTCTGATTACGTCAGTTAATATTACTTTGTTACAATGAGGTTAAAGATAATCTCTTGGAATTAAAAAAAGGAATTTTTGGCATAATATTATTGTTTTATTTACAGAATTTAAAAATTTTCAATATTTCCACACTTTGGTGCAGATACCTCCTAACAGAAAATTCATTGTTGCGACAGTCCCAAGTTGTCATCTAATAGAGAGTATACATGTCGACATGGCAATCGAGAAAGTCATACAAGATATTATAAAGGTACAAACAAAACAGACGCAACCACCAACAAAAATGTATAAATATTGGTTTTGCTGATGATGTCGATGTTATTTTAAGGACAAGAAAAGACATGATAGAAGTCTTCTACCTACCAGAGAGAGCAGTGCATAAATGTGGGATAAAATTACATACAAATAAAAAAAACATTTGCACACTCATCAAGAAGACATCTGCGAAACTTGGCAATTTGTATTCCTGGCTCACTGGTCACTTTGGATAACAACACTGCTGAAGAGATCAAAAGATTTCTTCTAGCAAATAAAACTTACTACAGTCTGATGATCCAATATTGCTACCAACATTTGAAAGAAAGATCTTGCGACCAATATTTGGAGGTGTGATGGAACATGGCCAATGATGAAGACGCTATAACTTTAAATTATATACAGCATATGAGCACCAGACATTGTCAAATTCATAATATCTTGTATAAAATCAGCTGTTGGCGTTGGATGCATCAAGTTGAAGAGAATAAGGGACGAAGAAACCTCTAACAGAATTACTAAACATTGAGGATTGTCGAAGACTAGATACATAGACCAGGTGGAACAAGACATTAAATCTTTCAATATCATCAACTATAGAAGCAAGATGCAAAACAGAATAGAGTAGCGAAGGATCTTAAAACAGGCGATGATGAAGTTTATATTTTGTTTTTTACCTTTAAAATTTCAATCAATTGTCACCATTCAATATTTAACAGTGCTGTTAATTTTGATTAAAATTAAAATTACACGAATGATTCAAACTTCCTGATTTAGTTGCTAACCCATTAATAACTGCTCTTGCTAACATAAGGGTCTAAATTTAAGACCAATGTTACTTAAAGTTATATTTTTCGAAATTAGAATCAAATATAAAGTCTGTTCCATTTCCATTGATTATTTTGATCGAATGGGACTCTTATAAAGACCTAAAAAGTTTATAAAAAGTAGCTTAACATACTGAAAACGTTGATGGTCCAAATCAAGAAAGTTGGTGATCGTTTTCGGATAGAGAGATGACGGTTCCTTTCAGTTTCTGAAAGGAATAAACATAAAAGCAGTATTGTTATTAATGTTCTGTATAAGTCCAATGGTGGGTCTTCTTCTGAACGTCAATATCCGAAAATCTGATAGTCATCAATATCTGAAAATCACATTTTCCTCTGAACTTCAAACTAAACTGGTGTTTTATTTGTAATAGAATGGCTAAAAATTTATAGTACACTAGGTGATAATCCGAGATCTTTTATTATAGGGATGGTACGTTGATGCAAACACGTTTTATGCGACATGCACAGATGAAGTGAGCGAAGACAAAATGAGTCTTAGAATTAAATGTCGCATTGGTATCTCAATAATTGTCGGAGATTAATCGAACCAAGAAACCTAGAAGGACCAATTATTCACAAAGATTATTGATTTTTAATTTGTAAAATATCCTTTTTAATATGATATATTAGTTATCATTGGAACTGGTCTAAATGAGTTAATTAATAATTGTATTGACTGATATACCGCCAGGAACCGGAATTAGTGGAAGAAGTGGATGGAGGAAGAGGAAAAAATTTATCCGACGCCATCAGGTACTCGGATCACGAGAAGAAGAAGAAGAGGATTTGAAGCAACACAATGAAAAACGAAAAAAAGTCACCAACTTCTTGTATCGGTGTAGCATGATAGTTTTCCATAGGTAATGTAAAAAGCATCACTCGGTCTTTAATATTCATTGCTCGATTCTTACATCTAATTTATGGAGAAAACCATAGATATGTGCAAGATAAATGTACACCAGAACTATTTATAGAAATTTAAGGTATTTAGATGTACTCCAAAACCTTTTCCAAAAGTAAGCCAAAACTAATAGGTAGTATACCAGAACTATTCCGGTAGCTATTTAGGAGTTATTTATAGAAGTTTTCCTATCGCATCTGACAGGCTATTTATAAGTAACAAAAGTACTCTGAAATAGTTCGAAAAGCAGCTGCCCTCCAGAAATATTCTGGAATATGCTCGAGCTGTTCCGAAATATAATAAAACAGTTCTGAAGTATACCTAAACAGTTATGACATATAACAAAGCAATTCTGAAGTGTGCCTAACCAGCGCTAAAGTACTCCAATATTATATGATGTACAATAGAACTGTTCTGACACGCATCAGAGCCATTTATAAAAATTTGAAGTGTTCCTGTCTGGATTACAGCTTTTGCGGTTAAACACCAGCGATATTTATAGGAAATTGAGGAGTTTAGCTGTATGCAACTGAAAATAGTTGATATTAAAAACAATATTGGCAATTAAATTCTTAATACATAGTGAATTCGGAGCACACAACAAGTATTTGTAGACGTTTGGCAGATTTGTTCAGAAATATGTATACCAAAACTGTACTAAAGTATATTCGAAATATTAAGATATGCATCAACGGCATTTGTAAAAGTTTAAAGTGTATAGGTCCAGACAAGAACTATTCCGTTGGATACCAGAGTTATTTTTGTAAATTTTAGTTGTTCAAGTATACTCCGTAATAGTTGACAATACAAGTGCCCACCAGAAATGTCCCGGAAAACGTTAGCACTATTACGTAGTACGACAAACTATTCTGAAACACAACTAAACCAGTTCTAAAGTTTACTGAAGCTATCCTGAAGTACACCTAAACAGATTAGATGTATGCTTGAAGAGTTCTAAGGTATATCAAAACTCATCTGATAACCACAAAAACTGCATCAAAGCTGCTACGGTCAACACTAGAGCTATTTATGTGAGTTTACAATGTTCAAGTGTGCTCTAAAGATTTTTATGGGAGTTTGAGGTGTGTAGATGTACTCCAAAATGTATAGCAGAATAAGTACACACCAAACATGTTCTGGAGTACGCCAAACCTGTTCCGAAATATACCAAAATATTTCTGAAATACACTAAATCTCTCCAAAATTGTCCAAGTATGCACCATGAATGGTTAAAGCGTTTAAGTCCATACAAGAGCTATTCTGCTGAGCACTGGAGTTATTAATATGAGTTTGAGTTCTTCAGGTGTACTTCATAATAGTTCACAAATCAAGTGGCCACCAGAAATGTTCCGGAATACGTTACAGCAGTTACGTAGTACGGAAAAACTATTTTGAAATACATCTAAAACAGTTCTGAAGTACATCAAAACAGTTTTGAAGTATATCTGAAGAGTTCTAAGGTACATCAAAAATAATTTGATGTGCATATGAACTGTTCTGCTATGTACCAGAGTCATTTACAGAAGATTGAGATGTTCGCAACCACGATGGACACAAGGACTATTTATAATATTTATGATACTTTAAGATGTTCAAGAGAACTTCAAAATAGTTCTCAAAACTGTTTAAAACTATCCTGGGGTTCACCCTAAATATACAGGGTATTAGGTAAACATGCGGCAAAAATACAAGAGGTTATTTCTTAGCCTATTCTAAGAATAATTTGTTCTACGATTTTTGAAAAACTCCTTTGTTTCGAAGATGCAGGGCGAACAAAATTTGCGACAGTTACAACATTTCAGTACCAAAAAGTATATGTAAAGTTGCTCAATCTACAATACATGTCCGAAATAACTTCCTCCAGCCTGAATACAAGCATTCAATCTTCTCGTCATTGACTGCCGAACTCTTTCAAACATACCAGGGTCGTTTCTAATTGAGTTACACCCAGCAATTATCCGATTTCGCAAATGGACCAAATTCTCCGCTGGAGTAGCGTAAACTAATGACTTCAGAGATCCCCAGAAAAAATAATCCAGGGGGTTTAAGTCTGCGAATTGAGCAGGCCATGCGTGTGGCCCACCTCGACCAATCCAGCGATTTCCGTATGTTGCTGTTAAAAAATTACAAGCAACCAAACTGAAATGTGGCGGTGCACCATATCGTGCATAAACCAAATTGCAATTCTTTTCGCGTATGGTGGTCTTCCTGGTAGAAATACCGATCCAATTAGATAATCATCCACAATTCCAACTCAAACATTGAAGAAAATTGAAAATGATCTTCATATCGGCGGATTTTCATCTGCCCACACATGATTATTATGAAAATTCCGTATTGTATTTCTTGAGAAACTGGCTTCCTCGGTAAAGAATCTGTGTCAGGAATAGAGGGATGCGAACTAATGTATAGAATATTCATTGACATAATGCAATACATGGAGGAAAATCAGCAGGTAGTAGAGCTTGAACACGTTGAATGTGGTATGGATACAACAAACTGTCCAATGAATTACATTCAAAGTATTTGCAATTCTATGCGTAGAACTACCAGAATCTTCCTCTATCATGTTCAGCACATTCTGTTCCAATTGTACCGTTCTTGCAGTCATTGATCTTCCTGGCACTCCACTTCGTTTTAATGAGCCTGTTTCACGAAGACGTCGATGAATGTTTTCGAAGATTTGTTTAAGGTTCGTTGAATGTACAATCTTCTAGCTTCTGATGAATTGCCATCAGCAAGTCCATACATGAAATGCATGTCAGTCATCTTGACGTTCATATAAATCATAATAGAGTACTACACTACCTGTTCAAGACACGTCAAACAGCCAAACGTCACTCATTCTAAACAAATACGATCGTTGAGAAGTATTTAAGCACTTGATAAACTCATTGACATGCGCCATACTTTTATTTACATTAATAATTTCAACAAATATCGAATATGGTTGTCGCAAATTTCGTTCGCCCTGTATCTTCGAAACAAAGGGGTTTTTTAAAAATCATCATAGGAGAAAATATTCTTAGAGGCCAAGGAATGACCCCTTGAATTTATGTCGCATGTTTACCTAACACCCTGTATATCGAAGCAAGTGCACACTAAAAATAATCTGGAGTAAGCTAGATCTGTTCGAAGTATTCCAAAACATCTTAAAGTAATCTAGAGCTGTTTAAGTATGAAATAGCAGTATTTATAGATGTGTCAGTTATTCGATTCCCCACAGAGCTATTTTGATGTGCAGCAGACTTAGTTATGACAATTTGAGATGTTTCGGAATACGTAAAATTTTTTTTTTGAAGTACTGGTTTGAAGACATCAAAGCAGTTCTGAAAGGTGCCAAAACTGTCTTATAGTAAAACTACACTTCATAGCATCTTGGTGAGTAGTTAAAAATCACCGTGGCTTGTACATAAATAGGTCATCCATGTAATTTCTTGTCTGAGATTGCTCAACTAAGGCATATAAATTTATTTATGCATGAGATAGAAGACAGGGGTGTTTATTTACTTGTCATGGTTATTTATAACTGCAACAGATATTGGTATTCTTTGCAAATTTTCTAAGGATTTCAGTAACGGTTACAGATACGTGTCTTACTTCTACCGTTTTGATTTGTACAGATTTAATAACTCTTTCTTAAAGTCAAGTTATGCACAGTTATCTAAAAAATGTTATCATCCTTCCTTTTTATGATTGATTTTTCTAAGTTTATCCTAATTATTGTCTCATCTTTAGTTTTCAATTATTTCTGCGTTATAGTGTTGTCCATATTTCCACCTTAATCTTGAATTCTCAATTGCAAAAATTTGCTCTTTATTATACTCATATTTTACGTTTTGCCATAAAGATTGTTAGTGAAGATTTGATGAAATTAGATTTCCTGAAACAAAAAAAATATATAAAACTGAATATATTTATAAATTAATCATAATCATGATTCTTAAGGATGAATGTTTTTGTTAAAAAAGTTCATTCTTTGTGCTTAATTTCAGTTTTTTTTGTATGAAATGACACCCTACACGAATTTTTGAATAGGGTTCTTCCCTCTTTTATTTGCTCACCCATAAAAACCACCATCTGTAAAGCGTAGGTGGTGGGTGTGACCATCCTACACCAATACCGGTAAGCCAACAACACCAACCGCTTTCGGTCGGAGAAAGAAACACCATAACAGCTCCTCAACCCGTGCATTATGGATTTTAATTCAGAATGGCGTCGAAAATAATTTCGAAATTTCCCAATTAAAACCAAATAAATTTTGCATCTCACTTTCAAAGCCTTTTTAAACGTTGTTTATTGATATTGATATCTGAGTCAATAAATTACCTATAACTTTGTCAATACATAACATCGCCCCTATTTAATTTCCATAAACTTCTGTTTGAACAAACGATGCTAGCACATCGATATGGCGAATTATTTGCGACCTGTTATTAGTAGATCGAGCGACTAGTAATTATTATCAAAAGCGTGCAAGCGATTAGCGCTAAAAACTTTATACATTAATCAGGAAGTTGTTGCAATATTTAAATTAACCATAAATCAATCAAATTAGTTTTGGTTGAAGTGAATTTAATAAGAAAATTGTATCTGTTAATCACCAAACATGTTTTATTGTATAACTTTAACGCTATCGTTCTAGTTTTCTTCATATAAAAAAATGCGATTGAAACATATCTTATGGGTTATAAAATAAATTACTGACACATAAATAATTATATAATTCAATGTTGTGTAATGACTATTTATCGCTTATAATTATGAGTTAACTTACGCTTTTACACTCAATTAACTTTTCGGGATACCGATAGTAATAGTTCATAATAGTGTAATTTGTTAATCTAAAATATTTTAATAAATTTAATTTGAAATAATTTTTAAAAAAGATGTATATATTAATAATTTTTCAGAAACGTCACCCAACGTTAATGTTTGCAAATAACCGACGCGATGCGCTGTATAAGCGCCCCAAGGGTGGAGGTACATCGTTATTAGCGTGCACAGAACGAAAGGGTTGCCTTAATATATATTGGCCCTGGCTGGCGGACATTTTAATGCTCGTTATAAATGATCTTCGAGCCGTTTTCCGCCATCAGTCGCCCCGTTTCAAATTTATGGATATTGCTCTGCATTACGATTTGATAAATAACATCTCGGACGATAGAGTTGATCCGAGGGGCCTCAATGGACAGGAACCGGCCTCGAGCTATAATTATCCTAATAACAGATCCAAACAGCGCTCGAAACACAACACGTAGACATAGACTATTCTCTTCTAAACGCGTTTTAAAATATTTTATAACACATACCATATCTAAATTTTTTTTAAATCTAAATCAATACAAACGAATACTTGCATGAGAATAAAGAGACGGTTTATGTATCAAATTAAGTATATTATATTTATAGGAATATAATTTTAGAGATATGATGTAAGTAAAATAAGCATTTAATGTAGACATAAAGAAGTACTGGTGATGATTTGTTGATGACGTAAACGTTACTTTGGCCAAGTTGACGCAGGCAACTTAAAAATGCAAATATCATAAAGATTAGGTGGTGTTATAATATTTTGACACAGATTCAGTGGAGTTTGGAAACGCACTTTACATAATTTAGATATCCTGAAAGCTTCCTGTAGGTATGATGGTGAATTCACACACATTTGACACAATGTATATGTCGCAAGCAAATGGTTATTTCAGGTAGATAGCTTTTCCCTAGTCAGATACTGTCTGCCTAGGCAGTAGTTCGTTACAGTTTTATTATTAAATGTCTAAGCAAATACTATTGGACAAGACTATTTCTGTCTAAGCTTGTTTTAGGCAAATACCATTTTTTCGATACAACAATGCAATATAGAGTAGGTACCTGTTCACAATAAAATAAAGTAGTTCCTATTGTTATCAACCTACTTTTCTTAAATAAAAGTCATTAATGAGTGTCAAACGAGTCAAATTATTTGCGTATTATTTTCAAAAAATGCATAACAGTTTCTACTTGTTTTGACAATTATTGCTAGAATGACATCTACTATTGCACGTCATCTTATTTTTGAAACATATACACTAGCATTTTGACATCCCTTGCCCAGAGAACAGTGACTGTGAAGTGCAGGCCTCTCTTAAAGAAATAAAGCATTCCTGAGGTTGGGTTGGTTTAAAGAACAGCTATTTGCCTGAAAAGATGAATTTAGACTGAAATAAATGGAATAAAACTATTTGCAGATAGGCAGATAATATCTGACTAGGAAAAAGCTATTTACCTGAAACAACCATTTGCCTGTGACATATATACAGACTTGATTTAAGTAGAGTTGATAGAGATTTGATTGATTAATTGCAGAAATTTTTATATCAGACGTCTCGGGGTGCTGAACTGTAGAAACAATTGAATCATTTGGGTATTTGTGGTACGAAATGTTCACAGCAAATCCCTGCTCACTTGAATCGACCAGATGAGGTTAACGATTTCTTTATTGATTCAGTCCCTTCTTTGAACCTTGCAACGCGTTTCAGTTTTAATGACTTACCGCCTTTAAATTTGATTCAAACTAATTTTAAGTTTGTCTTTGTATCCGAAGCTGATGTAATAAAAGCTATTTCCTCAATTTCTTCTAGAGCTGCCGGTGCTGATAATATCAGTATGAGTATGTTGAATATGTGTCTTCCATTTATATTACCCTACTTGACACATTTACTCAATGTTTGCATTGAAACTTCGGATGTACCTGACTGTTGGAAGTTGTCAATTGTGGTTCCTATCCCGAAAAAACGTGACCCATCTGAGCCTAAAGATCTGCGGCCGATTAGCATATTGCCAATTTTATCTAAAGTTCTGGAAAGAATTATGTTTAATCAGTTGCATCAATTTGTTCAAATTAATAATATTTTACCGAAGCATCAATCTGGTTTTCGTAGAAACCATAGCTGCAGTACTGCTCTTCTCAAGGTAACTAATGATATTTTACAGGCTCGAGATAAAGGATTATGTACGTTGGTAGTCTTGTTGGATTTTAGTAGAGCTTTTGATAGTGTTTGTCATGATTTGCTTGTGGAATTGTTAAAGTATATTGGCTTCAGTGAATCCGCTTTAAACTTAATTGAAAATTATTTAAGTAATAGGCATCAGTCGGTTAGAATCGGTGATGCTTTGTCTGAATTTCGCTGTTTGAGCAAGGGTGTACCACAAGGTACTATTTTAGGGCCTATTCTATTTTCTTTATATACATCTCAAATCGTTAGGGGGTTAAATCATTGTGAGTACCATATGTATGCGGATGACTTGCAGATGTATGTTTCCTTTGATCCACGCGACTTCGCGTTGGGTATTACGAATATGCAAAAAGACCTTGATTACATTCATAAAGTGGCTCGGGAATACGGTCTACATCTTAATCCGAGTAAATCCAATGCTATACTTTTTGGAAATTCCGCTATATGTAATGGTTTTCGGGAAAGTATTGATTTGCAAATTGATTGTTGTAACATTCCTTTGCTTAGTGAGGTAAAGAATTTGGGTATGATTATGGACAACAGTTTTCGCTATAAGAAGCATGTCTCCAACTGTATATCCAGGGCTTATTATCATCATCTGAGGATGTTGTTTCCTCATCGACACTACCTTGGTATTCATCTGAAAAAGGTGTTCTGCGAAGCCTCTGTGTTGTCTCAATTCACTTATTGTGCTGAGGTCTACCATCCGTGCATTGACGTTAGCGATGTAACACGTATTCAACGAGTGCAAAATTCGTGTCTTCGGTATATATATGGAATTAGAAAAAATATAACAGAATATCTTATAAACTGAAGGATGCGGGATGGCTAAATATGTATCATCGTAGGAAAGTGCAGTGTTTGTGCCTATACCATAAAATTATAAACTACAAAGAACCACAGTATCTCTACCAACTGATAACTTTCCGAAATGATGTCCACCGAATAAATACGCGATTTCGCGGAAGACTGTCGCCACCCTTCTATCGTTTGTCTTTGTTTCAGAGATCATACTTATTTCAAATAACTTCGAAATATAATGAGGTGGACGATAATTGCAAGGGGTTCTCACTACGAAGGTTTAAATTTATACAGAAATATTCTTGTTTTCTTGAACAATGTCTACATGAGGGCAAACGCTGATCTGACATGTTTTGCAATCTTGTTGTTGTATCTAGCTGTTGCTTTGTAATTTTTGGCCGAGCCATGTTTTTCTTTTTTTGTTTCTTAGGTTAGTTAGAGCAGCTGCACTAACTAGTACAAGCTGGAACTCGCCTATTTTCTTTTTGTACAATTAAGCTTATTTTCTAATAAAGGCATTTATTAAATATATAAAAGCTGATGGAAACTTGATGTAACTTGAATTAGTTTTGATCCAAACTTCCTTGTTTTGCAAAGCTGATAACGATTTATTGTAGGAAGGAATTTTGATACAGATTTGATGCTGTTTTGATTCTTTTATTCACAGCTAACAATGAGTAATGCATGAGTGATAGAAATTTGATTGGACTTATATACATCTTGTTGCACACTTCATAGAGACCGAATGAATAAATTAAGGAGACTTGAAATACAGATTGAATACTATTGTTAAAAGAGATATTCAGGCAACTACATTGGGAAAACCGTGGAATTAATATCTCATAGCAGATAATCCAAAAGTATTGGAAATAATGATACATAAACTAAAGGAAAGATCAGAAGAGATATTGAAGCCCAAAAATTATGAAAAGAGCAACACAACTCAACAATCAACCTATATGCTTAAACGGAACCGCTATAAAAGAAGTAGAAGCTATACCTATATGTATATCTAGGACAAAACATAAGACCAGATAAGCAAATTCAAACGGCGAATCTGAATAGGGGAATAAGACTGGTATGGACAGCGTTCGAAAAGCAATGGCATATATTATAGTGCAAGAATAAGAAATTTAAAACCTATGAGGAAGTAAAGATACTAGATCTTGATATATGATGCTGAAACATGGACACCCACCAAGAAATCTATAGATAACAAGCAAGATAGAAGCTACCCAACGCCATATGGAACAAGCCATATTAAACATGGGAATAAGTGATAGAAAATCAATAGAGTGGATAAGACAACGCCACAAGATGGAAAACGTAATGGATACAATATTGAAAGCAAAATGGTGTTGGATGGATCACATAGCTAGGATGGAAAGAACAAGATGGGCAAAAAAGTAGAGAGAGCGTCTTACAATAAGGTATAATTTGATGAGTAAAGTTTTTGGCATATTGGTGTGAATACAGATTCTTTCCAATACTATGTTGATAGATAAACACTTAATTACTGAGGTGTCGTACATCTTCTAGTAACTCAATCAATTCAAACGAATCTTTGATGCAGAATGAAATAGTCCCGTAATTGACTATTCATTCTTTTGTTGTTTCTTGTCTCTGATATTATAAACATATTATTAGCATATTTCACTCTTTTCATTTTACTAGCAGAACTTTGATGATTTAATGCGAGGTTGGGTCCTTGTGTTCCTTGTCATTTTTCATATTCCGCGATTTTCTTGTTTTTATTCCATACATGTGAGCTATTTTGTAATATGCTTTTTTCACAGCAATATTAAGGACTTTGTCAGTATGATATCCAATAATTGACGCAACACTGTATGGTTTTTCCAATAATCTTCCAAACTTGTCTTCTTGGAAGTCTTTTGAATATTTTTATTGAAGGTCTTTGTAAAGAATTTGTCGTGTACAAGCAAATCGGAACTGTTTATATTATTTACATACAGATTTTAGTCTCTTATAACAAATTTTAAGAGTCNCGTAATGGATACAATATTGAAAGCAAAATGGCGTTGGATGGGTCACATAGCTAGGATGGAAAGAACAAGATGGGCAAAAAAGTAGAGAGAGAGAGAGAGCATCTTACAATAAGGTATAATTTGATGAGTAAAGTTTTTGGCATATTGGTGTGAATACAGATTCTTTCCAATAGTATATTGATAGATAAACAACTCACCTTAATTATTGAGATGTCGTACATCTTCTAGTAACTCAATCAATTCAAAGGAATCTTTGATACAGAATGAAATAGTCCCGTAATTGACTATTCATTCTTTTGTTGTGACCAATGTACAGTTTTTATGAAAATATTTCGAATTCTTGTCTCTGATATTATTAACATATTTCACTCTTTTCATTTTACTAGCAGAACTTTGATGATTTGATGCGAGGTTGGGTTCTTGTGTTCCTTGTCATTTTTCATATTCCGCGATTTCCTTGATTTTATTCCATACATGTGAGCTATTTTGTAATATGCTTTTTTCACAGCAATATTAAGGACTTTGCCAGTATGATATCCAATAATTGACGCAACACTGAATGGTTTTTCCGGAAATCTTCCAAACTTGTCTTCTTGGAAGTCTTTTGAATATTTTTATTGAAGGTCTTTGTAAAGAATTTGTCGTGTACAAGCAAAACGGAACTGTTTATATTATTTACATACAGATCTTAGTCTCTTATAACAAATTTTAAGAGTCTGAAATATTTATTATAGCATGATGATACAGTGTCATTGAACAATTATTACGTATTGCTATCTTGAAAGCAAATCCTTGCATGCTTGCGGTTTCAAATTTTACATCACTATTACATGTTTTGCACTTTACAAATGTAGGAATTATTGAGAACATAGCAACAAAGGTAAAATACGTGGTATTAACTACTTTAACATAGGAAGTGACATAAAAAGTCAAAAACTGTCCGAAGTAGGAGAATAGTTCGTGCAATGTTTTTGTTTAATCTTTTAATTGTCTGGATGGACATAAAGTGCAGGTTTTGATTAGATGGTTGATTAATGTAGGTTTTATTTTACATAGATTTTATGAAAACTCGAAGAAAAGATTCATGTAGTCTTCATAAATACTTCATTTTGTGTTGTTGTGGTCGATCCGAGATTTCATATGTTGTTCCTGTCGACAGATCGACCACAACACATACTTCTCCATCCGTGAAGCATTACCATTAAGACTGGTTGCTGGAATGATGAAGAGTTGATGCAAACCTGATGAAGATTTGAACTAGTCTTAAAACAGATTCAATTTACTTGATAAAAACAATCACGATAGAAATCATGTACAATGTTGAGGAATATCAAGAAGCCTTCTTTCTTTCTTGGAAACAGAACTTCACTGTTACTGAATTTAACTTCATTTATGAATGTTATAAAGTTGATGAAATTAGTGACTATTTGGAAATTGTAGTTGTGTTAACGATTACAGTGAAATTTGATGAATTAACTAAATGCTCGTTATCTTAAAACTACATTGGATGCAGAAGCTTTTGTAGAGACAATTCGAAATGGGTTAACTATGGTAATGCAATCATTATAAGTACTGCTGAATGAAAATCATTCACATGATATTTGAAGCAACCACTGGGTACTAGATCTAATTAGGTGCAGTGAATACTGTATCTACCTTATGAATCTGTATCTAATCAGAATGGATACTAAATTTAACAGCTGTATATTGAAATTACTTGCCAGATACTTGAATTACTTTATAGATACAGCAACCAACCAATACACTCTAATTCCAATCTTTATTATCTCTATTAGGATTCTCTCTAACATTGAGATACTGGGATTGACCACTTTTTGATAAGAAAAAGTGTTACCCATAACATGACTTTTGTCATTTTAAAAAAATGGGGTAGTCTTCTTATTGGTTATCCTTGGATATGGTTGATGTGGTCAAGCTTACATACAGCTCTTACATACTCCAACTTCATCTGTGTCTATGCTGAAGGTGTTAAAATTACCAACACTTAATTCGTTTAATTTCTGCATAGTCATCGACTTTTCCATAAATTTACATTTGGTCTTCCCGAGAAAGTGTAATCTCTTTCTGTCGCTCCCTGTGTGTACGTGAAACTTCCTCGAACTGTGTTTTATGTCAACTACTCTTCTAATTTAACTTATAAACAGAGTTATTAAATTAGTCTTATGCAATGAATGACCTTCAAATTTATGATATTAATACTCAACTTGTATGAATGAACTTTCGACAGGCATATATGTCTTAACGGTGATTTTACAAAAGTTTTACTAGTTTAAACATTATGAGTTAAGTCAAAAATTTGCGAGTCAAACGTTTGAGTCAAAAAATTCTTGAAGTGATTATCTGCGTAAACTTGGATATTTCCTGGTGTTCGTGTAATCTCAGATAGATCGTGAATCATGCTAATAATGATTAATTAAATAAAGAATGATTATGAAATAACTATGTGGGATGCTATTTTGTCTTTCTAACTCTGTTAACAACTTATTATACTAAGCAAAGTCGTGGCGCAACTTATTTAGTATCAGCACAGAGCTGTGCTTGACCGAGTTATTCATTTTTGCCAAGCCTAGCGTCCTATAACTTTCGTCACATTGAATAATTAATTGATACAATCCCCTTGGTAAATTTTCATCAAAGATTGTATGTAGTGTAGATTGAGGTCTACATTTCTGCCAAGTTGAAGAATTGTATAACTTTTTGACGTTGAACGGATGTACAATGTTTTGTCTACGCTGCACGGCCTCAGTGACAACTTCTTTATTTGTAGTTTTCAGTAAAATAGAGCTGTAGACTCATTAAGAAATGATAATCGGGGAAAATAATTACATGTCACATCCGCTTCTTTCTCCTGCTGAAATAAATCTAGTTTCTTTTGCTCTAATTCCAAGTAGTATCTATCGATTTCAACATATTGGTATTGCGAATGTCTTGCTCTGTGTTGTATAAGATGAAGAACGTGAAGAGTCCTGATGGTGATGGAGGTTCGTGTTGTGTAGTATCCGAGTGTCCATTACTAATGCTTTTGGCAGTTTGTTCTTCATCCTCACTATCGGTATTCTCTGGTTCGTATGCGAAGTTGCTAGTTGTTATCTTTGGCTGCATACTATTTTTTACAAATAGTTATATCCTGAAAATCTGTTTTTCGGGTATTAATTTACATGTATGCTTTGCTCTCCAAATCTTGCTCATTTTTCTCCTTTGCTTTTTCACAATTTATAAATATGGTTTTTTACCAGCAATGTATTCTTACAATATTATTGTACCATGTTCACATATCACAGTTTTTTTCTTATCTTGTTCGGTTATCCCAAAATAGCGATATCTTGATACCAACATTCCTATTCTTACTTTTACATTCATGAGATAATTCTTTTTTTCATTCATGTCTTTACTAAGATGCACATCTTTGACAACCAGTTCTTGCACAAATATTTTATTGCTTCTATATAGTTCTAATAACTTTTCTGTATTCTGCTCTGCTACTTTTTCTTCCTATTTTTGGCATCACTTATAACTTTTCTCCTCTACTTTTGAATTTCTCTTCCCATATTGAGTTTACCATTCTATTTTTCCATTGCATTCTTTCATATTCTGTTTTTTTGTCTTGCATGAAGAGGAGGTAGAATGTTTAATGTTTTTCCTTGAAAACTAATACTTTATAGATAATGGAGTCAACTATTATATTCTGATTCATTATGTAAATTGTATCTAATATTTGGATACTGGAACTAATAACTATGGATATTGACTCCAATAAATAGATACTGGAATTATCCAGGAATGATGAAGTTAATTATCATAATAAGTATCATAACACATTTGGGAAGATAGTAATGTTATTGCCAATCAAATAATGTCAAGATTCAACCCCAACTAAAAATTCGTCCAACCTTTATTGAAGACCGAAAGTTTTCTCTTTAATTTGATGTAAGAATTTATTAGTTTATATAATTAAATTAGAAACAAAGTATTAGCTAAGTTAAAACTTGACCAAATCATAAAAAATCAAGATTTAAGCTTATCCAAAAATTCTTGCAACCTGATTTACAGGAATAACGAAATGTTTTATATCGCAAATTGAAGTCTTCTTTCTAATTTGATATAAAAATCATTCTTCAAATATCGATATTTTTTTAACCTCAACTTTAAAAAATCTTCTTCCAACTTGTTTGTATTTATCTATACCAACCAATCCAAAAAAGAATGTAATAATACTTATCAACCTGTGTAAATCTTTCTTTTATAAGATTAACTTTGAAAACAACACTCTATTTCATAATGTCATTATGAAATCGATCTATAATTATAATTATATCAAAATTTACACCTAATATATAATAAATTGACCGACATAATTCATATGCACATGGTGCATTTTTAACGTCCGCATAATGGACATTCTTGGGAATCTTCCATTCGAAAAAGTTCTTCACGTCTACCGATAAAACATTCGTTTGGATCGTTTTGTAATGAAAAACACGCGTAGACGATGACGATGATGTAGACGTGAAGTTCGATTAACGTCGAAAAAAGTAATTACGTTACGGACCGATACAACACTACATCATGTGTGATGTGTAAAATACAGGTTTTGACGCGCGTTTGATTTATAGGCATTCTGGTGGAAGGTGCATCGCGCCTGATTTAGTGGAACCATAAAATCCGATGTTTTATGTAACCGAGCCGATTCGATTTTTTCCATTTACATCAATCTCTTCGCTTCATTCCCCTCTCGGCGAACCCCTTCTTTGGGTGACCTGTCCGAATTTAATTATTACCGTAGATCTCATTTGTAGATAAACGGTGTGGTTCGGTTTTATCGTCTTCCTTCTCGTCACTCACTGTCAAGTACTAAAACGAATTTTGATCGTAAATTTTTTTGATTACGTTGAAAAAAAAATTCCTAAATAAAATATTATTATTCATGGAAATCATGTTGCGGTTGAAAAATCATGAAACTTCCTTTATGCACACTACAATCTCAGTCGGAATCGTTGTCGTGCGTCGCAGGAGTTCTACGGGTTGGGTTCGAAGCGGTAAAACGAAGTAAAAAAATCGGTCTTTCTCACAAAGAGACCAGTTTCGTAGAAATCCCAAGACGGCTTCGCGGCGCGGAAAAAAACAAGGAAAAAGGAAAACGGGGCATAGAAAGAAGAAGAAGAAAAGAAGAAGAAAGGCCAGAAGGCCGCACCGGAGGGAACGGACGTTGGACTTTTTTAGAAAAGAAACGCGGCGGCGGTGCACGCGATGTACACTCCCCTTGTGCCGATGGGGGCCGGCACGAAAATGCGAACAGTCACGTCAGGTCGACGTACATTCCGCGGTTTAGAAGTTCCGTGCTCTGAAATAACACGAAAACGAATCGGTCTCTTTCACTTCGGTATACTATAGGTACACGATGAGAACAAACCCAACCTACGATGTAGTCAAAAGTTAAATGTAGCTTTTAAATTTTTGGTTATACATTATGTTGGTAAATTTAGTTCATTAGAACGAAAGAAAATAAACCAATTGAAAGTTAATGGATGGAGTTTTTTTGAAAAAAAATCATTATCCTACTGAAACATGAAATGACAGAAAGTTTTTATCTTTTCATCCTAAAGCACAGGCGTAAGGCTTGAAAACTATTACAAAGAACTTGTTGCAACTACCGAAAAGTTGAGATAATTATTTGACATAGTGCCTAAAAAACGCGGAGAACTGAGACGAAAACCAAGCTTACTTACAATTAGTATTGTCTTATACAGTGCGTTTCAAAAGTAACGGATAAATTCGATAAAATTATTATAAACAATTTATGAAAAAATCGCTGAAACGGGTCTAAAGATTTAAATTTTTTGCAATTTTTGGTGTATATTTTAAATTTTTCCGCCATTTTTAAACGAGTTATGACGTCATCGAAGTTTTTTAAATGGAACACCCCATTTTTTATATCGGAATTTGAAAGAGAATTTTTTTCTGAATTATGTACAATAAATATTAATATCGGTTACATAAGAAAATTTTCGAGAAAAATTAATTTAAAGTTTCATTATTTCCCATTCATTTGAAATAAAAAATAGTAGTAGCCGTGCGTAACCATGGCAACCAAATGTTTTGATTTAAAATTTCCAAGTGTCAAAATTCGATTTGAAACAGAGTATTGTGCGTTAATGAGATAGTATTGTGGAGTTTCTTGTGTTAATTGTTGTTATTCATTGTTATTTGTTGCTATTTGTTGCTATTCATCGCTATTTGTTGTTACTTTTTTGTTGTTATTTGATCTTATTGTTTATCTATTATTGGTTATTTTTTATTTATTGACTGTTCGATAAGTAAGAAATTAATAATGACGCTTACTGAAACTGAAAGAATCGAGATTCTTATGATGATTGTTGTTTAACGAAAAACATCCAAACCGTACTCCAATATCACTATCGACAATAAGTCGAATTGAGAGTAAATTTCGCGAACTTGGTCATGTACGAGATAAACCTAAGACCGGACGTCCATTGGCCTTAAATGAAGACCGTCAATTGGATGTCCTGTTAAGTGTGGAGGAAAATCCGCATTCAAACATCTCCAATATTGCTGCAAATTTAAATACATTTAGAAGCACAATATCAAGATTTCGTAAACTTAAAGTTTAAAAAAAATGTTTAATTTTTGATATCTTATTTTCTGATTGCGTTTTTTTTTAATGCGTTTGATGCAACAAGCTATTACTACTTTTGTATCTTAAGTACAATAGTAATAATAATTAATTTAAATAAATAATTCAATTCAAATTGAATTTTGACACTTGAAAATGTCAAATCAAAACAATTGGTTGCCATGGTTACGCACTGCTACTGCTATTTTCTATATCAAAAGAATGAGAAATAATAAAACTTTAAATTAATTTTTCTCGAAAATTTTCTTATGTAACCGATATTAATATTTATTGTACATAATTCAAAAAAAAATTCTCTTTCAAATTCCGATATAAAAAATGGGGTGTTCCATTTAAAAAAAACTTCGATGACGTCATAACTCGTTTAAAAATGGCGGAAAAAAATTAAAATATACACCAAAAAATTGCAAAAAATTTAAATCTTTAGACCCGTTTCAGCGATCTTTTCATAAATTGTTCATAATGATTTTATCGAATTTATCCGTTACTTTTGAAACGCACTGTATGTATAAGTCTTACTTCATGAAAAACATTCAGGTATCAATCTTCTTCTTCCTTCGACTAGGGATGCATCCCTGTTTGTCAAGCCTTTTATTTGAACTTCACTCCGCAGACGAGGAGAACCAGCTCTGTGCCCATATCTTGGGCGGTCGTCCTTGTGGTTTTTTTCCTTTCGGTCGTCCATACATGCATATTCTGGCTAATCTCCTCTCATCCATTCTTTCCACATGCTTCTTCCACCTTTTGCCCATTTTACTACATCATGTATGTTACATCTTTCTCTGATAGAGGTGTTGGTTTACTTTACATTTTCAGTTACTGGTTCATTTTTTGTTTTCTCCGTTGATATTTTCATATTGTATTACTTAGCTGCTATGTTGAAGTGATACACTAGTCTATCTAACTGATGGCTTCTATCAGTCTATTCCCCCTGTCTAATTCCTTCGCTCACAGGTATTTCTTCACTTATGTTTTGGGTAGTCCTTATTTTAGTAGTATTATTGGTGTATATGTCGTCTATCTTCTAATGCTTCTGATATTGTGCCTCTATTCTTCCGGAATCCCTGCTACTCTTCTGCGATTTTGAGTGTTCTTTGCAGATATTCATGTATTATTGATGTAAATACTTTCATTGGGGTATTAAGGAGAGTAATTCTTCTGTAGTTTTCAGGCATTTGTTTTTGATTGATTTTGTCTCTTTCGTCTTTTCCGCAGTACTGACAATAACATAGAGACATTATTTCTGAACTCATTATTTAAAAATCTTAAATACACTTTGTATTTAACAACACACATACATATTTACCATTTACCATGTGTCAAAATTAATATGGACTCTTTTTAATATACACAAGAACGCACTACGCAGACGCAATAGACATTTATTATATTACGTTCTCTGTGAACATCACACGTAAAATTAATTATAACAAATTATATACGTATTAAGTCCTACGTTTTACGTTTATGTTCATTGTGAATGAGGGTTTATTAACACATTTATTAAAAAAATCGAAATGCATTCTCTTGGAATCTTTCAACCTATTATTAAAAAATGGAATGAAACGGGAATTGTCATTAACAAAACCAGACCTTATTGTTTAAAAACCTTAAATACTATTATTTAAGGTTTTTAAACAGGCATTGGAGTTCTAAGTTTGGCAATTGAAACTGCTATAAGAACTAATAAATAACCTAAAATATTATAAGAATATTAAGATCGAACTTTAAATTAATCTCTAAAGTTAACGCCGAAAAATGGTAAAATTTGGCAATAAAATATAATGATTTTTGGATACAAGGCATCTTTAGTGATGAAAGTAAATATGAGGAGGTTATTTTCAAATCGCAACAAGTCCAAAAGGTCCGTTTTTGTCTCTGGGGTATTTAAATCCAGTGATTTGTTCCAATTTTGCTGTATCAAATTACGTCAAGTCCTCACATCCATCACATTTACTGAAGGTATTATGAATCATAAGAAGTATAATAATAATAATAATTCACTTTATTGCCCAACAAAGATCAATTACATTACAAAATTATAAGAAAACAAAAGAAATAGCACATGCTATAAAACAAATATAACTCACATAAACACTCCTACACTATTATTGTTTACAAATCCTCTGTATCGAGGAGTTGGCTAAAATATTGGATCTGCAGTTCCTCAGATAAATCTCATTGGTACTACGTGTGATACGCGTAGGTACCGCGAAAGTGATGCGCGACAGCAACCAACCATAATCCAATCCACCTTGCACCAACTTCTGTAAAAACTTGACACACTGGTCATCTCTTCTCATGTCCAGTGCAGAAAAGTTGTGACGTTGCAGCAGGGATGCGTAATCTGTTCCACGATCCGGGTATGATCCGTCCAACCGTATAGATAAATATTTGAAAAATCTCCTCTGAATTTTTTCCAATTTAAGTCTATGACATTGTGGTGAACATATTACAGAGCCATATTCCATTTTGGACAACACAAAGGCCAGAAACAAGGACTTGTACACATTGATGTTAGAAAAGGAACGCGAGGTATGTAAAACAAAACCAAGCGTCCTTGCTGCCCAGATCCTTAATTGTAGATAGTTTCTCTAAAACGACACTTTTTATATAATTAATGGACCATTATACCAAGACGTCCAAGTCCGACTGAAGATTGAAAATATCACGGTCCAAAAAAATAGGTTGAAATAGTTTCAGATCATCCGCATAGGCTAGTACGTTAGATGAGAATTTGTCTAGAAGGTCATTCAAGAAGATAAGAAATAGTATACTATTTCTTATCTTCCTTATAAGGAGCCTAGATAGAAGTATATCGATATTTTACGCGATAATTCGCTGCCAACTGTATGTCGTCTTTACTTCGGAAAAAACTGGATCCCCTAGCACGACGATGATGGAACTATAATGTACAAAAACAGCTTGGTAATCCACCCCAATGTCTGGACCTAAATCCTAAAGAACATATTTGGAAAGAACTCGATCGTTGAATTCGAAAAACAGTTATGAAAACTTAGATTACTAATCGAGCATTCTTAAAAAAATAATAATTGTCCTTTTCAGAACAAGTATTTTCGTTTAAATTTTTTCTCTTAAACAACATTTTTGATATTTACTTTTCAACGTACATTGTTAATTCTACTTCAAGAATTGATTCCAATATTATGGACATAACTTTGTCATTGACAAAACATTTACAATGTAATTATTATAAGCTATCCATTAACATACGTAAATTACATAATAAATAATAAATTTAAATATAGAATTCCTTTATCCTTTACCATATAAAAAATAATCTGTGAATAAAATTCGTAACAAAGATTGTTTTTTGAATTCGCCCACATTATTGATAGCAAAATTAAATAACAAATCGAGTCTAGGATCAGGTAACATGGCAAATATACAATAAATACTTATGCATGCATCATTCACGATACTACAAAATATTCAACTCTAACGTTTCCACAACCATTTAAATCATAGTCCAGAGAATTTGGGGATATGGATCGTTTGATTTCACTACAAGATCTTCAGAAATATTTTCAAGAAGACACGGAGCTATGTATATCAGAGGAAGATGGTATGTTGGATATGGACTATAAGAGAAAGGTGTAAGTTACTGAAAGAGTGGAAATAAAAGGTTAATAATAACCCAATATTTGGAAAAATGAGGAACTAATAGAGAAAAATTGATAGCTATTTCGGAACATGTGCATATTTCACTTATTGGAAATTCGGAACAATTTCGGAACATTCACTTATTTGCGAAAATGGGAGTTAAAAGCCAATGCAGATCAATTTACTGAATTTTTCTGAACCCTATATAGCCAGACAATGACGAATCAAGTCCACCAGATGATGAACAAGAAGTAATAGAAGAAGATACAGATTCTGAATAGATCTTCTCAGAAGTAAACATAACAAAGATTACTTGCCGATACAACAAACAACACAAGTGTCGTATTTACTTGCAAGAAATGGAACAAAGTGGAAAAAACATTTGTGTTTACAACAAAACTAATTCCACGTTTACCGGGCGCAGACTTGACTCGAGAAACAAAAAAACACAGAAATTGTTTTGGATATAACAGCAATTATTGTGTATCATCCTCTCTCTGTTGGCATTGATAGTATTAATGTAGTATTTATGATAAAAATGTTATATTTACTACTGATTTTAAAGTACACTTTGCAACCGATAATCGATGTACTTGTGTTGTTGGCGAGGTGATGAATAAGTTTTGGTCTATCTTCTATATTTCGCTGTCTCACCAGCTTTGGTAATTTTCTAAGCAATATTTTCTCAAATATATATATATCTTCCTTCTTCCGTGGAGAAGCTTTAAATTTATATTAACGATCTGCCAAATTCGCCAAAAATACACTTTATATTTCTGACGGAAAATTAGTTTTAAAGCAATCAATTAGTTCTGAACTAGTCCATGATTGTAAATATGACTGTTGAACTGCAGTATTTCACCTGACCAAATAAATTCCTTGCATTAATCTACAATGAGGCATGTAACAAGGAATCATTTGAGTACGCTAAGTATCTTTGCTTAGAATGCTGTTTTTTAGAAGGCTATTAATAAAGAAGCGATTAATAATTTCCGGAAAAATTGTAAACATGCAGTAGAGGACAAAGCAAAAACTAATCCAGAATTTACCTGATAATATTTATATATAAATATAATATTTTGCCAGAGACACAATCATGCTATCAATCTAGATTTGATTACAGCAAAATGTAGTTGAAGTATATAAAACAGCTACATTTAGGTTTCCTAAATCAGTAATAAAAACGATGGGAAAGTAAGTTTCATAGCAAAAAGTTTTAAATTAATTTAGAAAAACTCCTGAGAAGAACATTATCCTAATAGACCATTATACTATTTGTTGATAACTAACAACATAAGAACCAAAAGCCGAGAAACATTATTGACGTTTTGAACATTCAAATCACCATTAAGTTGAAAAGGAAAAAATGTTTCAAATGAAAGAGAAGTCAACTGAGCCCAAAAATCGTGTAGAGATAATAGTTTTCACTCACAATTTATGATTACCAACTTAGAAGGGTTAAGATGGTAAAATTTGTAAAAGTGGCGTTTTCAACGTAAAAATCGATAATAAATTAATAACTAAAAGCGATGAGAAGATAAATTTCATAGAAAAAAAGTTTAAATTAATCTAATAAAATGGCTAAATGAGATTTTTCGATTTTTGGTTCTTTAATATCAAAATCGCCAAAAAGTTGAGAACTAAATATGGTAAAAGGAATTGTTCATAATAAAATATAAGTCAAAATAACTCAAAAATTGAGTAGTGATAACAATTTTCACTCAAAATCAACGTTTACTAATTTAAAAGACTTAAAATCTTATCAAATAATTACCAACATAAGATCCAAAAACTGAAAAATATCAAAATTATCGATTTCAACATCAAAATCATGAATAAGTTGAAAACTAAAAGTGATAGCAAGAAATGTTATCTATCAATTTAGAAGACTAAGGCTCGTTACTACCATCTTTTAGTTAAATTTATCTAATAGATAAACCCATCTACTAGCCAATGAGAGCGCGTAAAATAGCCGTAACCATGGTAATAATCCCTTAGATAGCTTAACCAGAAGATGGTAGTAACGAGCCTAAGAGATGTANAATTATCTATTTCAACATCAAAATTGTGAATAACTTGAAAACTAAAAGTGATAGCAGGAAATGTTGTTTATCAATTTAGAAGACTTAAAGTTGTGAAATTCCAAACCTGATGTTTTTAACGGTAAGATCGATAATAAATCAATAACTAAAAGCGATGGGAAGATAAGTTTCGTATAAGAAAAGGTTTAGGAAAAAACATTATCACTAATTGTTGATAATTATCAATTTTAATCATCGTAGAGCTTTATAATCATATACATCAAAGATATAATTCAAGTTAATTTTCTAAAACGTTAAAATAAACATTGTTTGATTCATTTGTACAGAAATTTAAGAAGATTATAAACAATGTAAGATAGTGGCCATCCTTGAAGAGAACTGAATGTTGATCACGATTGGAGGCTCGAGGCTAGTTTTTATTCCGACCAATGGCTACGAGGTCGCCGAGGCAGCAGGCAGAAAACGACTCGGCACTCCGGCCTCAGAAAGGCCGGGATTAAAAAAAAAGATCATTAAAAATACATCAGTTTGTCGTTTTTCTTTTATATGCCGTCCGCTCCGTTCCGGCTCGAACGTGACTCGTCGCGGTGGTTGTGGGGGGCGAGGAGGGCGTCGTGACGCTTGAGGAACGCCCCGGGAATAGTAGAAACGTGTGTGACCCTTGGCCCCCCTTCTTGTGTGTTTCGGTTTTATACCCCACGCAATTACAACGGAAAACAGACTCCATCTGTTACAGTTCTTTTGTATCATGATTTTAGATCGGAAACAAAAAAAGTTTAAATTTAAAAAAAATTGTACAAAAATCAGTTTATTTTTTGCTGTCAAAATAACGTTATAACTCGAGCAATCCATCTATCCTAAAGGTAGACATTATCTATGATTAATATGACCATACGCGGCAATACACACACGTTAGGACACGTGTAATTTGTCGGACCGACTTAGATTTATGGCGCGTCATGTAATTTTGCGTTAAAAAGTTGACAAGGACAGCTGTATTGACGTAGTTAGGCCTACATATATGTGGTAATAAATTTATTGTGCATTACTTCGATTACTAAAAATTCTTTCTTGCATTTTTTCCCACACTTTTCATCCTCTCCACACAACCTAAGATCACGATTTAGGGTCGTGATGCCCGATTTTTGTTCCAACAACAAATCGACCCGATCGAAGAGGAAACAAGATTTATACGTCTCAGCCGATTGGTAATTATAGAAAAGAGGGCCGATCTGTTACGTTCAAATGGGAACAAAGCATAGAATGTCTAAAAAGAAATTTATGTAACATTCCAATTAAAAAAGAGAGAGAAAAAAGGAACCAAGTTGAGGTGGCGGGTGTTCATGAAGGCAACAACTTGGTGAGGTCAGGTGTAAAGACGGGTTATTAGGATTCTTGCTAATTACAGACTGTCACCTTAAAGGTCCATGTCTCGTGTTGAAAATAAAAAGAAAAAATAATTAAAGAAACGAAACGGACGTGACGCGAACTTCGTCGATTAGTGTGTCGAAAATGTTGCACGCAAACATAGTTATTTAATTTTATTTAATGAATTACAATATCACATTGTTCTTTTTACATTTGAACCAATGTGGTCATCAAATATTTGGAATGAAATTTCGTGTGTCTAGACCTTGTTTGCATGTGAACGCCGTTTTCTACGCCCTCAACGATGCGCAAACAACTCGATGTATGGAAAGACCGAAAAAAGAAAGCTACGAAATTGAAAGAACTATACCACAAAAGAAATTGTGGTAAATATAAAAGAAAAAGTATAAATCGGCAGATAATTTCACTAAATTGAACTGACGTTGTAAGTGCGCTAGTTTATGTTTTAATGATTGATGTAAAAGAATACAAGTTCTTTGTTACGTGTCTTCCAAAAAAAATACCACCTGCATGAAACTGAAATACAGGCACCTGCTATCAGAATTGGTAAGGAAGTTGTAATTCTTAAGGTCGAGTCATTAAGTAATTTTGGTTGAAATCGTTGTTCGAAAAACATTTATTTTGGGGTTCAATTATTGGGTATATAATAGAGCTCCTATTAAGTTAAACTTACAAATCTAACTCTATCACTTTACTCTTTATGTATTTAAACATGAGCTAAGATAGGTGAAAATTTATATTTTATTATTTTATAAAGTATAAAGTTTGCTTCAAAAATACTCTTCTCCATGTAGAACATTTACAGTGTATTAAATTAATTATCGTACCCGACGTCATCATTGCAAGTATGCAACCAATATCACGGTATTGGTATTGTAACACGCAAATCGCGCATGATATTGGTACCACTGTGATATTGGTTGTATACTTGCAATGATGACGTCGGGTACGATAATTAATTAACACACTGTATTTCAGCGATGAATACATTTACTTTCAATTAACTACATCGACATACATCTATATTTATTTTCGATTTTCCACTAAAAAGCAAAAAATTTCAGTCATACTGAACAACGTGAAATAACTAAGAACCAGTTGTTCTAAAGGTTTCAATTATTGTTGACCAGCTAGCTGTGATTTGACTAGTTACCAGGTATGTTCCTATGAAATATCGATTTTCTATCAATATTTTGCGTTTAACGGCTTCTTAAACATATTAACAAAGCAAAACAAACATATTATTTGTTTACATCCAAAATGTTGAGCATCGAATGCCTCTTGAAAACACGTTTCAGAGTTACTGATTTTATCTTTAGTGACAACTAACATGCAACACCGCTGAAACAATTTGAAGATGTGAAATTGCAAATATTTGATTTATTACGAATTGCTAAAACCTACCGAAATGGTCATTGTTGCACGCTACTAAAAGAAAATGGTTAATTTCAACCATGCATTGATTCAAATACTTTGATTCTTACAAAAATAAATAATTACTTGATAAAATATAAGTAGATTTCAAGGTTTTTGTAAAATTTTGTGTAAAAATGAAATCGTCAATGATTTGCAAACGATTTTAAACAACTTGGAATAAGAACGAACTTGATTTCAATGATTTAAATAAACCTGAAATGATTACCATCTAGTTCTAAGTCATTTTAAACAACTTAGAATCAATATGAACCGATTCTCGATCATTTAGACAACTCTTACATGATTACCAACTAGCTTCCAATGATATTGAAGAAACAGGTTCTTCTGCAAATCAGTTCACAAACATTTGTAGTGATTTGCAACTTTAAAAGAGTTGAAGTAATGATTAACCAGTTATCAAACATTTAGACAAATTTTCAAAGATTTGCAATCAATCTTCAATTATTTTGAACAACTTTGAATAAAAATGAACTTGTTTTCAATAATTTAAACAAAACTGTAATGATTACTATCCAGTCCTAAGTCATTTTAAATAACTTAGAATTAATCTGAAGATATTCGCAATCATTTAGACAACTTTTAAATGATTACCACCCAGTTTCTAATCATATTGAATAACCTGGTATAATTACAAATCAGTTTATACACATTTGAAGTGCTTTGCCTTCTCTGAGGCGGTTCGACACGACAATGAATCAATTTAAAAGGAACTAGAGTAATGGTGAGCAAGTTATCAATCATTTATAGCTTAGAATCAGAAAGAACCTATATATTAATTATCCTATATTATCTAATTCTATATCATTTTGAATAACTTGGAATAAATCTGAAGATAATCCCAATCATTTAGACAACTTTTAAATGATTACCAACCAGTTTCTAATCATATTGAATAACCTGGTATAATTAAAAATCAGTTTCTTACACATTTGAAGTGATTTTCATTTATTTAGATGTTTTGACATGGCAATGAATGAGTTTTGATAAGTAAGAAATCAGTTTCTCAACAATTTTGTAATACTTAAAGTATCGATCAATCAGTTATTAAACATTTAGACAAATTTCCAAAGATTTGCAACCAATTTTAAATAATTTTGTACAACCTTAAATAGGTATAAACTAATTTTAAATAATTTGAACTGATTTACAATACTTTGGATAGTTTTGCGAAGTTGTAATAATATTTTAAATCAATATCAATGATTTTGACAAGCATCCAAACATTTAGGACAAATTTTCAATCATTTTGAACAAATTAAGACGTTATAAATTCAGTTTAAAATGATTTTGAGCAATTTGGATTAACAATAGACCACTCTTTCAAATAACTTAGACAAACTTTTAATGATTACCAATAAGTTTTCAATAATTTTAAAGCTGTTTTCAATCACTTAGACAATTTCCTAGCCAGTTTTTAATGATATTGAATGATCTGGTATAAATATAAATGAGTTCACAAATATTTGAAGTAATTTGCTTTCAACTCGACGATTTGACATGGCTGTGGGTTAATTTTGAACAACAAGAAACCAGTTCTGAACCTGTTAAACAAGGTAATTGTAATTTGTAATTGATTATTACCCGTTTAGGATGATTTTGAAAAACTTAGAGTAATGACGAACCAGTTTTCAATAATTTAGACAAGTTTGCAAAGATAACGCATAAAATTTTAAGAATTTTAAGACTTTGCAATTTTAATAAAGCTAAGCTTAGTTTCTTAAAAACTAAACGTGATTTTAAAATGGTTAGTTGCAAAAAAAAATTGATGGTTTGATTAATTAGAAATAAAATATCCAAAAAATATGTCACGAAATCGATTTCCCGCGAATCTTTAAATATAATTGTTATCAAGTAACAAATTTTGAAGAACATAGAGCAAAAGGAAAGGAAACAACAATGGATGACGGAATAAATACTAGACCTAAGACCTAAGAGCTACTAGAACAAAGAAGACAATGCAAAGACAACGCAGAGGAATACTAAAGAAATCAAGAGAAATCAAACAAGAAATACGAGCGGCTAAAGAGAAATGGATGGTGGATAAATGTTGGGAAATGGAAGAATTCGAAAGAAAGCATGACAATTGTTGGCAATTAGAATAGGAAAGTCACTAGTGTATTAGTGGATGGCGCGGGAAAAATTATTGTTGATGAACGAGAAGGTGGAATAAATATGTAACAGAATTGTTTGAAAACGACAAGACAAAACATACAAGGTGATGTAAATGAAGACGAAGGCCGAGAAATATTATAATCTGAAGTTTTACACGTTATAAAATCAGCCAAAACGAGGAATGCAATTGGACCAGACAATATTCCAACAGAATACTTGCAAATAATCCACAAAAACCACATCAATGCTTTAATTAAGCTTTTAACGATGTGCATACTGATGAAATACACGAGGAATGGCTGAAGTCTGTTTTTTATACCACCTTCGAAGAAACAGTGGGCAAAAAGGTATGACGAATACAGATTGATTAGTCTAATGAGTCACACATTGAAGGCTTTTGCATAGTGCATGGATGAATAAGAAGTCGATGCGAAAGAAACCTAGATGAAACCCTTTTTTGCTTAAATATTCTTCTCCAAAAGTATCGTGACCAATGTAATCATATGTATGATGCATTATGTCGGATGTATCGTATATGATTTTCAAACGGGATTTGCAGGATAAAGACTTTGGAGTGAAGATGAATGATGATTAATACTATTCGATATCCCGTGACAACATCTAATACCTTCAAGAGTTATTCGATTGTGTAAATGCGACAGGACAAGAAATGGGTCTAAAAATGAATGTCAGTAAGTAGACATTTTTGATATTTAGTCGCCAATTGCACGGTATGCTATCTTACAGATTGAAACATTGAGAGAGTTGCCCAATTCAGTTATCATGGATGATACCTATATCACGGAACAACTGGATGCAGATAAAGAGATTAAGTGCAGAATTAAAACAGCTCGCACAACTTTTCCGACACCGAAATCATTCTTCTGTAACGAGATCTTAAATTACTTAAATTACAAAGAATGGTCAAAGGTTATGTTGTTACGTGGAGCTGAGATCTTGACTCTAAAGGCTGCCAAGAGATGTTGTTCCATAGAAGAATACCCAGAATACACTGAACTCTGAACAGCCATGCAGTCCAACGAAGCAGTGTTAAATAGAGCAAATACCGTTCGTGAATTATTTAAAACTATTACTATAAGAAAGATATCATATCTAGGGCGTATTAGAGGAGATCAACAGTGGAAAATGTTATGAATCCTTTATTAATAGCACTAAAAGACTAAATTTATTCACTTCCAGGAGTAAGATCAAGTGTATAATTTGCCGATATTTCTTTTGTTTAATTATGTTTGGGCACAAAGGATATGACGAACATCCTTCAGTCCAAAGTAAACAAATTAATTAAGGAATTGTTAAATGGTGAATTCGTCACAGAGTTGAAACTCAAGCAACTCCCAAAAATACACAAACCTGATACATCACTTCTTCCTATCATTTCGTCGGTTGGCACAGCCATAAGTGGGATTTCTAGAATGTTGTCCGGAATTCTTACTACAGCATTTGAATCAAGGTCAAACTACAATGTAAAGAACACTTTTGACTTTATTAATGAAATTAATGGATTGATTTTATCTCATGGATACATCATAATGTAATGGTCCTCATAATGTTCCTTATGCAATATTAACCCAAATATTACTAGCGTCCTTTTAAAAGGACTCAGTACCGAGCTCTGTAAATTCTAGTACAGCTTTAATAATCGAGATAACACCATTAGTCAGGTTATTAGCATTTCTACTTGATAGTTGTAGAAACGTTCTTAATTATTTATCCACCAGTTTGCGAGACTGTATAAAGACAAATCGACTTTTTGTGAGGTGTTGTTTTGGTGAGTGAACCATGGATAATCGAAGGTAGGTAACACTGACGATTTGAAAAATTGTGGCTTATAACTATGTTTATTGTCATTACAAATAATCGTTCTAAGGTTCTGGTGTGTAAAAATATTAATTCATTTTCTTGTGTCCTATGGGGTCATTTTTGTTACCGTCCTTTTAAAAGGACGCTAGTAACTTAGACAACCAATAGATATTCATTTATGGGTACGATAAGGGCAAAGAAAAAAGACAATAATTAATAGAAAACTGTCATTATTATTACAGCTATTGGAAAAGGCCTCTGACTTTGCATGAACTTTTAATCGAAGCTGAAAATTTGGATATTGAGGAAGAAGATCACACTCCTATAGACGTGGTAATTTTTCCGCCTGAAACAGCGAACGAGGATCATACTGACGAGGATTCTGGTGACGAGGACTTGGTAAATCTGAATAATCTACCCGGCAGTCAACTACGAGCACATGTCGAAGTTATTGACTCTGATTCAGAGACGGATCCTGACGAGGATGTACCTATCTCGGTACTATGTGGAAAATCAAAATATGTCTCAAATTGCAGAGTAGACAAAAAAGAAATTGTAACACCAGCCAAGTCTTTTCTATGGACGGATAATTCTGCACTTAACAATTTTCCTGATTTTGTGGCCCCAGTCACACCTCCAAACAATACTTCTCCCCTCAATCTATTCGAATTTTTTTTGATAAAGATGTTTTACACCTTTTATGTCATCATACCAACAATTACTGCAGGCAAAACAACCGTCCTGCAGATATAACAGTAGAGGAAATACAGTGCTGCATTGGTGACCTTTTCGTTTAGGCCTTGGTAACTGTTTTTGACAATATTTATTTCAACTTCAATAATATTACGTACAAACAGATTTTTGGTACACCCATGGGTTCACCAATCTCGCCCATACTCGCTCAAATTGTGATGGATTACGTTTTGGGTGGTATTTTGGCTAGATTGGATTTTGAAGTTCCATTTGTGAAGAAGCATGTGGTTGACATTATTATTAGAAGTGGTGAATATGTGGTTATATTTGATTGGTACACTAAACTCACATTTTCTGGACGTTTCATCCATTATACATCGTTCCATAAGATCAGACATAAAATTGATACTGTTTTAGCCATTCAGAATAATTCAGTTAATCAAGATTTTTACAATAATAATTGTTTAGACAACTTAAAAATAATTGAACTTTCTTATTCTCTACATTAAAGGACAAAATAGATAAAGACTAGAAAATTTCGTGAAATTGATTCCGAATAGTAGGCATTAACTTTAAAATGCCTTCCTTTATAATTTCAATTAGAATTCTTAAGAATTCCTCACGGAACAAAGAGATATTAAAAATTCCCGTTTTTAAAAATACTTTCTATCTTTTCTATCATCACGCTTTTAAAGAATTTTATCACCGATTTTCATCGATTTTACCTCGAAGCAAGATCGATTAATATTCAACTTTTGCTATGTTCTCTAAACCGTTTAACATTCTTTTTACCACACCGCCAGCATCCGTCGGAACATGATTCATTTAAAATTTTAAATTGAGTTTATTTTGCAAAATCAATTTTCTTTTTAAACGTACTACTAAGTACTAATTATACCACCATATCCACAAACCGACGTGTAATACACATAATTTTCTTTTCAAAACTGTAACTATTTAAGATAACCACCATAAATTATAATTGCAAAAATTTTAACACCGACAATCTATTTTTAAAGAGACGTTTTAAACGTTCTCGTTTATCGAACAGTTTCAAACCAATATTTAACATGTCAAATTCGCCCCTTTTTGTTTGATTTTTTTTAGTTCTTTGGAGATTTTAGATTGTAGTTGAGGTTGTGCTCCGGAACGTATCTGCACAAAAGTTTACCTTGCGTCCAGAACTCTCGAGATTATATATTCCCCCTGTGGTAATTGCGATATACATTTTCGTTTCTAAGAAGTGGTCGCGTGAGCCGCTTTTACCCGTCCTTATCGCTTCGTTGCATCTATACCACCACCAGGCAAATCCCTATATGATGGATGAATGCGGTAGCAACTCTACATACTCACTTGTATACGTATATATGTATACATGAACGATGTAAACGCATATGACGTGCTTCATCACATAAATAGTCTTTATATTCTTAAAAAATCGTGATGAAATTGTGTTTATTCATGTCAATCTTTTCATTATGCGCACGTGAAAGAAGTAATTAAAAAGGTTTGTTGATTAAAGTATAAGAAGATTAATGTTGGTGGTTTTTGTATTTTAACTAAAGTCTAAACTTAACTTAACTTATTACACAACCTACTTCTAGCTAATTCTATCAATTTTTGAGTTAGAACCTAATTAGTACCGAAATCTCTAAATAGACATACATGTTATTAATATAGGGTGGTAACATTAAAATTTGAAATGGTTGAGGTTAGAGTTATGAATAAAAATTGCTCATAATGGACTATAAAACTATAGTACGTAACCTATTTTAATCCATCTCTATCAATTTTTCGGTTAGAACCCTATAAAAGCTGAAAACCTCAAAATTAACGTATTTGATCTTAATGTAGGGTGATAACTCTAAATCTAAAAACGATGGAAGTTTGAGTTATGAATAAAAATTGTTCCAAATAAACCATAAAGACTCATTGCATAACCTACATTAACCTAATTCTATCAATTTTTGAGTTAGAACCCAATAAGTGCCGAAATCTCTAAATAGACATATATCTTATTAACATAGGGTGGTAACTTTAAAACTTGAAGTGGTTGAGGTTAGAGTTATGAATAAAAATTGTTCATAATGGACTATAAAACTATAGTACGTAACCTATTTTAATCCATCTGTATCAATTTTTTGGTTAGAACCGTATAAAAGCTGAAAACCTCAAAATGAACGTATTTGATCATAATGTAGGGTGATAACTCTAAATCTAAAAACGATAGAAGTTAGAGTTATGAATAAAAATTATTCCAAATGAACCATAAAGACTCATTACATAACCTACTTTAACCTAATTTTATTAAATTTTGAGTTAGAACCCAATAAGTGCCGAAATCACTAAATAGACATATATGTTATTAACATAGGGTGGTAACTTTAAAACTTGAAGTGGTTGAGGTTAGAGTTATGAATAAAAATTGTTCATAATGGACTATAAACCTATAGTACGTAACCTATTTTTATCTAACTCTATCAATTTTTCGGTTAGAACCCTATAAAAGCTAAAAACTTCAAAATGAACGTATTTGATCGTAATGTAGCGTGATAACTCTAAATCTTAAAACAATGGCAGTTCGAGTTATGAATAAAAATTGTTCCAAATGAACCATAAAGACTTATTACATAACCTACTTGAACCTAATTCTATCAATTTTTGAGTTAGAACCCAATAAGTACCGAAATCTCAAAATAGACATACATGTTATGAATATAGGGTGGTAACTTTAAAATTTGAAATGGTTGAGGTTAGAGTTATGAATAAAAATTGTTCATAATGGACTATAAACCTATAGTACGTAACCTATTTTTATCTAACTCTATCAATTTTTCGGTTAGAACCTTACTATAAAAGCTGAAAACCTCAAAACCATTAATGTTGGTAGTTTTTGTATTTTATTGCTAAAAAGTTGTGTTTTATTTTAAAATGTTGTATCTGACTAGGTATAATAATGGGTTCTCCGGGCGAGTTATAATAAATAATGTTTATTCAAAATGCATATATTCGTCGGCGTGAAAGTATAAAAAAGAAGTCTATTAAAAAAAAGGTAAAGAAAATTATGCAAGAACTCTCCGGAGCCGGGCGCGATTGGTATCGCGCAATTCTCGCATAGTAATCAGCCGTTGAATTCGCTCGCGTCGGGTCTTTTTGTGCCGGTTTCCTCCCTTCCAGTAAACGGTCCGATTTAAATTCATTCATTCAGCGAACTCCGGATAACGCCAACTCCAACGATACGCTATATTGCACGAAACCCGTTCAACGAATATATTAATATTTCATTCTCCCAAGCTTTACATTGAGAGTCAAAAAAAAAACGAAAGATTTTTCGCCGTATAACTTAATAAAAAATCTTTAGTACCTATAAGAAATTGACACAAAGCTGCGCCCACACAAATTACGCATAAATTAGTCATACACATAGTTTCAATAAATCATCTCGCAGGGATATCCCCTCATTCAGTATTCATAAGTATGATAGGAAATCTATAGTTTACCAATTCGTTGGTCATCGTTATTTTTTAAGGGATTCACGAACGCGAACGTCTCAGATCGACTGTAATAAAATAGGGGTGTGGCAAAAATATATTAAGTTAATTTATCGCCTGTCAAGCTTCGTCGGATCGTCCCGAGATAAAACAACAGCGCGACCAAAAAAAGGCGTCGAAATTCCACGGCGTCCTTTTGCGTCGAAAAGCCGAGGTAAATAACATGGCAGCGGCTTGTTATGAACGCTAAGTATAGCAATTTGCGCGCTATATTATAAAATAAAACGCCACTGAAAAATATTTGCAACGGGGAGCCGTCCGTCGTACGCCGCCTTGGGGCTTCGGTTTGTTAGCAAAACACATAAAACCCCGCTAAGTGCGATTTCGCGTTCGTCCTTTACCTTACGAGCAATTAGCAAACTAAGTTCCGTGAAATTGCCACGCGAATAATCATTATTAATCATCGTTGATATCTAGGCGCGGTACGTCAACTTAATAAATGAACTTCAAATTGAAGTAGTATTCATGAGTATAAGTTAAAAAGAAGCGACGGGCAAAAAATAACTGTATAAAGAACATTTTATATACCAAATGATTCAATTTTATTATAATTTGAAGTTATAATAAATAAATTCTCGATGAATTCATTTAAATGTTGTGAGTGGGGTGACTCTAAAAACGATGGAAGTTTGAGTTATGAATAAAAATGGTTCCAACTGAACCATAAAGACATATTACATAACCTACTTTAACCTAATTCTATCAATTTTTGAGTTAGAACCCAATAAGTACTGAAATCTCCACATAGACATACAGTGTGACCCATTTGAAAGCGGGGCACCCTCGTAAAATCTGTATTTATTACCCTATTTAGACAATTTTTTTTGAATTGTAGATCGTAAGAAACTGTACCTTAGGACAAAGACTCATATTTTTTCCTGAAAAAACCAAGGCCTACTATTTCACTTTTAAGGTGCGAAAAATGAAAAAATCATATTAGGATTTTTAAAAAAAAAAATCTGAGTACACAGTTGCATTAAGCGCCGTTTGAAATGGGGATATACCAAATTTCATCAAAAATTGTTACAAATTAACAGCATTACAGATAATTGAAAAATATAATTTTTTACCAATTAATTTCATCTGTAACAAATGTAAATACTTTTAGTATTATTGTCTGTCTTTTATTGTCTTTTTTTGTCATGGTTTACTAGATCAGATCAAATAAATTCATAAAAAATGATATTTTTCAATTTTCTGTAACGGTTTTAATTTCTAACCATTTTTCATGAAATAAAAATGTAATCTAATATGATTTCTTCATTTTTAGCACGTAAAAAGTGAAATAGTAGACCTTGGTTTTTCTAAGAAAAATATGACTCTTTGCGCGAAGGTACAGTTTTTTACGGTCTACAAATCAAAAAAAAAATTGTCGAAATCGGATAATAAATACAAATTTTACGAGGGTGCTCCGCTTTCACATGGGTCACACTGTATATGTTATTATTAATGGTGGTAACTTTAAAACTTGAAATGGTTGAGGTTAGAGTTATGAATAAAAATTGTTTATAATGGAGTATAAAACTATGGTACGTAAGCTATTTTAATCCAACTCTGTCAATTTTTCGGTTAGAACCCTATAAAAGCTGAAAACCTCAAAATGAACGTATTTGATCTTAATGTAGGGTGATAACTCTAAATCTAAAAATGATGGAAGTTTGAGTTATGAATAAAAATTGTTAAATCAACCATAAAGACTTATTACATAACCTACTTGAACTTAATTCTATCCATTTTTGAGTTAGAACCCAATAAGTACCGAAATCTTTAAATAGACATACATGTTATTAATACAGGATGGCAACTTTAAAATTTGAAATGGTTAGAGTTATGAATAAAAATTGTTCATAATGGACTATAAAGCGAGAGTACGTAACCTATTTTAATCCAACTCTATCAATTTTTCGGTTAGAACCCTATAAAGGCTGAAAACCTCACAATGAACGTATTTGATCTTAATGTAGGGTGATAACTCTAAATCAAAAAACGATGGAAGTTTGAGTTATGAATAAAAATTATTCCAAATGAACCATAAAGACGTATTACATAACCTACTTGAACCTAATTCTATCAATTTTTGAGTTAGAACCCAATCAGTACTGAAATCTTTAAATAGACATACATGTTATTAATATAGGATGGCAACTTTAAAACTTGCAATGCTTGAGGTTAGAGTTATAAATAAAAGTTGTTCATAATGGACTATAAAACTATATTACATAACCTATTTTAATCCAGCTCTATCAATTTTTCGGTTAGAACCCTATAAAAGCTGAAAACCTCAAAATGAACGTATTTGATCTTAATGTAGGGTGATAACTCTAAATCTAAAAATGATAGAAGTTTGAGTTATGAATAAAAATTGTTCCAAATGAACCATAAAGACTTATTAGATAACCTACTTGAACCTAATTCTATCCATTTTTGATTTAATACCCAATCAGTACCGAAATCTTTAAATAGACATATATGTTATTAATATAGGGTGGTAACTTTAAAACTTGAAATGGTTGAGGTTAGAGTTATGAATAAAATTTTTTCATAATGGACTATAAAGCGAGAGTACGTAACCTATTTTAATCCAACTCTATCAATTTTTCGGTTAGAACCCTATAAATGCCGAAAACCTCAAAATGAACGTATTTGATCTTAATGTAGGGTGATAACTCTAAATCTAAAAACCATGGAAGTTTGAGTTATGAATAAAAATTGTTCTAAATGAACCATAAAGACTTGTTACATAACCTATTTTAACCTAATTTTATCAATATTTGAGTTAGAACGTAATAAGTACCGAAATCTCTAAACAGACACACATGTTATTAGTATAGGGTGGTAACTTTAACACTTGAAATGGTTGACGTTAGAGTTATGAATTAAAATTGTTCATAATAGACTATAAAACTATAGTACGTAACCTATTTTAATGCAACTCAATCAATTTCTCGGTTAGAACCCTATGAAAGCAGGAAACTTTAAAATGAACGTATTTGTTCTTAATGTAGGGTGATAACTCTAAATCTCATAACGGTGGAAGTATGAGTTATGAATAAAAATTGTTCCAAATGAACCATAAAGAATTATTACATAACCTACTTTATCCTAATTCTATCAATATTTGAGTTAGAATGTAATAAGTACGTTCTATCTTTAAATAGACATACATGTTATTAATATAGGGTGGTAACTTTAAAACTTGAAATGGTTGAGGTTAGAGTTATGATTAAAAATTGTTCATAATGGACTATAAAACTATAGTACGTAACTTATTTTAATCCAATTCTATCAATTTTTTGGTTAGAACCCTATAATAGCTGAAAACCTCAAAATGAATGTATTTGTTCTTAATGTAGGGTGATAACTCTAAATCTAATAACGGTGGAAGTATGAATTATGAATAAAAATGGTTTCAAATGAACCATAAAAACTTATTACATAACCTACCTTAATCTAATTGTATCAACTTTTGAGTTAGAACCAAATAACTACCGAAATCTCTAAATAGACATACATGTTATTAATATAGGATGGTAACTTTAAAACTTGAAATGGTTGAGGTTAGAGTTATGAATAAAAATTGTTCATAATGGACTATAAAACTATAATACGTAATCTATTTTAATCCAACTCATCTCGCAGTTTTATATTTCCGTCTTCTGAAGCATAACTATGAAATAAAGACATTACTAACCATTTGCTGACGCTTTACTAATATTAATAAAGGTGGACAGACAGCAAAACAAGGCATTGCAAATCTAGTTTTATTTGTTATTCAGCGTTAGATTGTTGTATATTTTTATTGAGCTATAACCGACTCTGCGTTCCCCGTACTGATCCGTTATATCGAGGTTTTAGTGTAAACGGTGTTGAATGATTGGAAACATAGTCCAGAAGATGGTGTTAAATATTTTGACATTTCAATTAATTTGAATGTTGTTACGAACTACCATTTTTAAGAATTTTGGTCAATATTCAAGCATTGAGAACTGCCTTTAAGTATATAAAACAGTTTGCAGCTATCCTATGTAACAGTCTAGGATGGTTGTAGTCTATCTCACATCATTAAAAATTGTTTTAGAATCTAAGGTGAAAGACTCCTTCAGCTCGTTCAAAGTTGCACTGACTTCTTTCTGTTTTGTTCTGTTGCCTTGATTCTCTTTGTGGGTTCTCTCTACATTGTACAACACCATTATTACTAGGCTTATATTTTCTTCTAGTTTCCTCTGGTTTCTTTCGTTTTTTTATTTACCTATAGATTTTTGGCACCATTGTCCATAAAATATTCTTCTAACTTTCTTCTGTTATTATTCTTTTTGCAGGAATTTGTTACCTTTAGCCTCTTTTTGAATTCTCTATAACTTGTTCTCGAAATTTTTTCCATCGTTTTTTTGGTTTTTTAACTTTATTTTGAATGCGTGAATGTTGTGTTTTCATTTTGTGTCTAGTTTGACTTATTTCTCTACTTAATTTACTTTCTTTCTAACTTGTCCTTAAATCCGTTCTGACTACTAGCTTCTTTTTTCTTGGTCTCTTATCCCGGTTCTAATGATACTTCTACCTTCTTTATGGATTTTCCCGCATCTTTTTCTGGCTGCTTTCGGGGCTTTTCGATAATCTTATTAATTTCTTTCTATGTTTTCTCTAATTTGCTTTCTTCACGTACTTATTTCGCCTACATTCTGGTCTTTATCTCTTTGGATTATCTCTGCCATCGTCGTTATCATCGTAGTTGTATTTTTAGAGCATTCTTTTTGCACGTCTTGTCATTATCTTTATTCTAGTATCACCTTACTACGAGTAAAGCATTCTAGTATCAACTTACGAGTTATCTTTCAATTTTCCTTCCTTTCAGTATTAGTTCATAAGTAAGAACCTATGAAGTGTTCTTCCATCATTACACCTGCTGTAGGTTCAGCGGGGAACTAAAAGGAATTTGTATTAATTTTTTTGCAATTACAATAGATGATACAAAGTGACTAAGTGGATGAAATTCCCTTTTTTTGCTCATCAATCAACACATCAAACGAATTTTAGATACCTGACATAATTTTGGTCGACAAGGAAAATCACTTCGAATGGTGTTTTGTGTGTCGAACAAACGGAACGAAATCAAAGTTTTAAGGTGCGTTCGACACCGAAATCGGTCCCAAAAACCGCACCGGTACCAAACCGTAATTAGGCGCAATTAGAACGAAGAGGAGAGTGCCTCGGTACCCTTCCCTTCCGTCGGAACGGCAGAAGAGGTACCGACTTCAGCGGCGCCGAACCGCTCCCGACCCCGAAATAACAGAGCGGGATCGTGCCGTTCCTTGCCCACGGCCATATCCGTGCCCCCAGACGGATAATTATTGTCCGGAACGTATGTTATTATCCGAACCTTTGCTCTTTTCACTCTCTCTTCACTCCGCGCTCTCGATGATCCACTTTTTTTTTGATTTTTTTTCGTTCAAACGTTCGACTTGGTGCCGCCGAAAAATTTCTTTTCGGCCACCGGAAGCAACCCTCATTTTATTGCCAAAAGATTTTACTACTTTTAAAAATAAATATATATGTTGTTTTCTTAAAATATATTTTAAAATAATCAAATATAAAGGCAGATGTTAACAAAGAAAAAAGAATTTTCACGTGTCGATGGTTAATGCGGATGACGCTTTGAGAATTAATAATAATAGGGCAGCTGAAACCGGGGCACCTTTTTATAGCGTTTTAATTCAAAAATTGATAGACGCCGCTTTTTATGCCGTGGGTGGTTCGATAAACATCTAATGGTAATTCATTGAAATTCATCAGATCAAAATTCTTCTAACAGGTTTTCTTGGTCTCCACTCGCAGTGTGAGTAATCACAAATTTCAATTTCAAATTAGCACGGTTATTATGAATTACCGAGCTTGAGATCTCACCACGTCTTTATGACGATTACAAACTGCCGATGAAAACTGTATTTATCAAGTTTTTTGTATCCAATTAGACCACGATTTTTTCCTGCTAATTCCAATGAATTCAACGAAACGGTCTTGATATAGATGGTTTAGTAAACAAGACGCCTGACGGTTTTTTTTAATTAACGGGCGGCATCAGCAGATAGATAAACCTAACTCATGACGACAGTTGATGGTATAATTGCCGACAGTCGCGTGATGATAAATAACTATTCACGTGCCGTCGGGGAACAAAAAAAAATGTGCATGATAATTGAAAACGTTACTATATTTTTTATAAAAGCACAATTTTTTCTTAATACTTGTTTGAAATAAATCGTTAATTACTCAAATCAAATTGTTCTCAATTTTGAAACTGGTTTTGCAAACTTGATCGTTGTGTCAAAGATGCAACAGGTTTGTGGTGTATAATTGTTGGTCCGAGTCTATTCAAGCGTATTAATTTACCGAGGAGAGAACGAAGTGTAGGTCGTTTGACGTGCGGCAATTAAAAATTAGTGAAGGTGCCAATTAAAAATTAACGCCACCAACCGTGGTACTACTACTACCAACACATTTTGGATCGTCGAAGAAACGTTTAAAGGTAAACTCCTTTTATATCGAAGACGATTTTTAAAAGGTTGTGAATTATAAAAGAAAATAAATCAATTCTCTCAAGATTATCAACTAAATAGGAGGAGTATAACATTAGTTTTGACCTTGAAGCAAGTCTTGGTACATATATAGATATGTTATCTATAACTAAAATCTACTAAACATAATCTTATGCAGCACTAAGTTCATTTGGGTATTTTAAAGCAATTTCTAACAAAAGAGTTTACATGCATCTGTTGCTAATCTATTAATATTCCTCATCTGGTGCTATAGCAGCTGGTGAAACTTCCTCGTGGCAATCAATTACAATTAATAAAGAGTTTGATATGGCCTTTTATGTAGATTAAGGGTGATATCAAATTGAAGCTATTGACCGATTGTTTCAAACAAAAAAACAAAAATTATACAGTGATATTAATAATAATAATAATAAGTCACTTTTATTGTCCAACAAAAATCAATTACAGGACAATATTACAAGAAAACAAAAGAAATACCATTTGATATAAAACAAACATAACTATTATTGTTAGTTAGTTTACACATCCTCTGCTAAATATGTTGGCTAAAATATTGGATCTGCAATTCCTCAGATAAAACTCATTGGTACTACGTGTAGTACAATCCAATTCACATTGCACTAACTTCTGTAAAAACTTAATACACTGGACATCTCTTTTCACGTCTAGTGCAGAAAAGTTGTGATGTTACAGCAGGAATGCGTAATCCGTTTCACAATCTGGGTATGAACCATCCAAGCGAAGAGACAACTTTTTGAGAAATCTCTTCTGAATTCTTGTGGTGAGTAAATTACAGAGCCATCATTGATGAATCATATCGAATGTCTTAGAAAAATCAGCGTATACCATATCCACCTAACCACCCCTATCTATAAAACTATAGTGCGTAACCTATTTTAATCCAACTCTATCAATTTTTGAGTTAGAACCAAATAAGTACCGAAATCTCTAATTAGTCATACATGTTATTAATATAGGGTGGTATCTTTAAAACTTTAAATGATTGAGGTTAGAGTTATGAATAAAAATTTTTCATAATGGACTATAAAAAAATAGTAAATAACCTTTTTAATCCAACTCTATCAATTTTTCGGTTAGAACCCTATAAAAGCTGAAAACCTCAAAATGGACGTATTTGATTTTAATGTAGGGTGATAACTCTAAATCTAAAAACGATGGAAGGTTGAGTTATGAATAAAAATTGTTCCAAATGAACCATAAAGACTTATTACATAACCTACATTAACCTAATTCTATCAATTTTTGAGTTAGAACCTAATAAGTACCGAAATCTCTAAACAGACATACATGTTATTAGTATAGGGTGGTAACTTTAAAACTTGAAATGGTTGAGGTTAGAGTTATAAATAAAAGTTGTTCATAATGGACTATAAAACTATATTACATAACCTATTTTAATCCAACTCTATCTATTTTTCGGTTAGAACCCTACAAAAGCTAAAAACCTTAAAATGAACGTATTTGATCTTAATGTAAGGTGATAACTCTAAATCTAAAAACGATGGAAGTTTGAGTTATGAATAAAAATGGTTTCAAATGAACCATAAAGACTTATTACATAACCTACATTAACCTAATTCTATCAATTTTTGAGTTAGAATCTAATAAGTACCGAAATCTCTAAACAGACATACATGTTATTAATATAGGGTGGTAACTTTAAAACTTGAAATGGTTGAGGTTACAGTTATGAATAAAAATTGTTCATAATGGACTATATAACTATAGTACGTAACCTATTTTAATCCAACTCTATCAATTTTTCGGTTAGAACCCTATAAAAGCTGAAAACCTCAAAATGAACGTATTTGATCTTAATGTAAGGTGATAACTCTAAATTTAAAAACGATGGAAGTTTGAGTTATGCATAAAAATTGTTCCAAATGAACGATAAAGACTTATTAAATAACTTATTTTAACCTAACTCCATCAATTTTTGAGTTAGATCCTAATAAACACCGAAATCTCTAAATAGATGTACATGTTATTAATATAGGGTGGTTACTCTAAAACTCCTCTGAATTCTTTCCAATATAAGTCTGTATCATATATTGTGGTGACTAAATTACAGAGCCATATTTCATTTTGGACAATACAAAGGTCAAAAACAGGGATTTGTACACACAGATGTCAGAAAAGGCACGCGAGGTGTCATTCAAGGAGATAACAAATAGTAGAAGCCCTACATTTGAGCCCTGAGAAACACCAAACCCAGAACTCCATACTCTCCTAAACTCTTGTACACTCCATAGTCGCATAACCGTTGTAGTACACATAATTTACACAGGAGGACGTCATGATTCATCATGACGAATCTTCTATCATATCGAATATCTTAGAAAAATCAGCGTATACCACATCCACCTAAATCTAAAGATTCATAAATCACCTCAGTAACCATCGCGAGATTGGTAATCGTTGAACGACGCTTGATAAATCCACATTGATATGGTGACACAAATGACTGAACCTGCAGATAAATCATCATATAAATAATCTGTTCAAATACCTTAGCGAAATTGGACAATAACGATATCGGTCGATAATCAGTAATGTTTGGTACGTTCCCTATGTTTGAACAAAGTTTAGGAAACGTGCAAGGAACTGCAAAAACTGTACAGCAATCACAAATGAAAAATGCAGGAAGATCATCATGCCCAGCAGTAAATTTATTAGGTAACCTTTTTAGGAAATGAAGAACCAATTCTTCAGTGACATCGTCAAGAAATACATGAGGATACGTAGAGTGTACATCAACCATGTTGTAAGCAGAGACACCAGTATATACTCTAGAAAATTGATCTGCAAAAGCATTAACTATTTTATCAATGTTTAGGGCATTAAATGCCATCTTTAAGGATTTTAGACAGTTTTAAAGCATTCAAAAGTTCCTTCAAGGATTCAAAACAGCTTTTAGCAATCCCAAATAACCATGCCGAAGAAGAAGACAGCATATGATGGTATTAGTCGATTTTGTTGGTTAAAACCTGTCTTAATTAAGTATCTAAAGTTTTGAAACACTTCGGAGTATTTATGAGCATCAAAAATTAACTTCACCCAACTAAAATAACAACGTGAAAATAGGAGACTATTTTAGATGGTTCTACACTGATCTATTTGGGTGAAAATTGTTGAGAACTGCCACAACTTCGTAGGATAGTCTACAATTTGGGATAGTTGCAGGCTATTGTAGCTGGTTGTAGACAGCAGTAAAAGAGTTTATCATCCTGTAAAATGGATTACACTGGATGATTGAAGATGTATTCTAGGAGACGGCTTTAGATATCTTGACGTTTCAACCAATTTGAAGAGTATTAAGGGTTTTAAGTGGTATCTTGAATGATTTCAGACAATCTTATAACATTGAGAATTACAGTCTTCAAGTAGTCCAGGAGACCATGTTTAAATGGAATACTGTCTTGAATGGTAGTTAATTGAAGAAACTTCGTGAAAATACGACCTGTCTTACATGGTTATATACTTATTTAGTTGAATCAACATTTTTAAGGACTACCATAGCTGGAAGGAAACGGTTATAGATGATTAAAGTCTATCTGCGATAGTTAAAGACAATCTTAGATGATTATAGGCTATCTTAATTGTTTTTAGACCGCATTAGAATTATTAGACGGGATTTTATGATTCCATAAAATGCTGTAATGGATTGCAGAAGATTGTTTTGAATGATTGAAAATATATGCATTATATATTTTGAAATTTCTATCAATATGCGCAGTGTTAGTTGCTTCAAAGCCGATTTTAAGTTTCAAATAAATCCCGAAGCATTTTTCAAGAACCAAAAACAATTTTTAACTATCCCAGATATCCTTGATTAATTTTTATTGATAAAAATTGTCTTAGTGTAACAACTAAAGTAATTCTTAAGCATCTCGGACTGTTTTCGTGCATGCAAGACTGTCTTTAATCAATTAATGTAATGGCACCAATAGTTGATTATAAAGAGTCAAAGATGGTGGTAATCTTAGCTTGTTCGAGGTTGCATGAAGATAATGCTGAACGATGGAATGTTGTTTAGATACTGAACCTTAATTGAGATTTCTTATGACTACTTTTTCTTGTTTTTGCCATTTACCTTCTGTTTCTGTTTGGGCATACTTTACATTATTCTTGCTTCATGCCGTATTGTTTTCGCTGAATATTGGATGTTGTCAAATTTTTTCTGGACTTTTCTATTACTTCTTACTACTCCGCGTTTAAGTTTTCATTTGCCTCTTTATAGAGTAATTTTCCTCTTTCCAACTTTATTTTACATTTTCCGACTCCGTTTCACCTCTTCCGAGATTCTTTCTTGCTCTTTTCTGTTTATATTCTGCCTTTAATCTAGCTTCTTTTGTTCTTACTTTGTCCTGTTACTGAAAAGCATTTGTCTCCTTTCTGACTGCAACTATTATTTTTTTCTGAGTACTCCTTACTTTGTTCTACCTTCATTCCAGGAAATTTTTGCATACATTCTTCAGCTCTTCTTTTGATTTTACTCTTAGATAACCTCCTCTACATTCTTTGTACCATTACTGTAACATTTTTCTCAGTGCTTTTTGTTCTTTTCTTCCCATTTACGGAACACCCATGCACTGGTGTTCTTATACTCACTTTGCTTATCTTCTGGAAAATCTTTAATTGCCTTCTATTATCTTCCTGAGTAGCTTTAGTCCATGTTTTTCTTCTTGTCTCCTTCTAAATCTTCTGAACACCTTAATAGTCTTCACTAAATTATTCTTCTGACTTCTTTATGTTCAGTTTTTGCCGGGTAGTCTTTACACATCTTTAATGATTTGTTTTCTGCATAAGTCCATGTTAAAGGATGATAGTTTCGTCCATACTTTACTTCTTTTAGCTGAAACGCCATCCAAGATTTTTATTTAATTCGAGTTCACAAGTATTGATAGCATTTTTAAACACATTTTTGTTTTGTTTAATCTTTCTAATTAACGAAAAATCGAAAAGAGATATCAGTGTTCAAAACTACATTCAAGTAAATTATTCCACCTTTTCAGATATTGGTTCTATTCGTTTAAGTAGAAAAAAGTTACTATGCGTTTTGACAAGTTCAAGTTACAACATAAATATTGGGGTTTAGATCAATTAAGATGAGAAAAGATTTAAACTTTAATATAATTTAGTTTAGATAATAATAATTAAATAAAGATTTATAAAATCAATCGATTTATCCAAGCTTAATTGAAATTAAGTTAAAATCAATCAAAATTTAAAATAGTAATCACTATGTGATAATTTGAAGCGATAACATCAACCTCTTGCCATAATTACAAGGTAAATTAAGCAGATTAACATCCACGGATGGAAAATGAATTAAAAAAAAAGTCGCTCGATGTCGCGTTTTAATAGTATCGAGTTCGCAAAACTCCCACTACCTATGAAAAATTTTCAAAATCTCAGTTCACGATCGCTGACGGTAGTGGGCATATAGTAGCTTACCGTTGGGGTTCAGCGTTAGCAATTAAACACTGGATTTAACGTTTTAGTTAATCATTAGTTCACTGTGCACACCACCGCGGGGCGCGCCTCGTCACGCCCTTTCCTTTTCCCTTCCTTTTTTGGCGCCACGGCGCCCCAGGCGTACCAGCAACTAACAATTACAGTCTGTCCTGCTCTCCAAACCGCAGATATATGACTTTCCACAGAACGAACCCGCGAGAAGAGTAGACACGACGATCGAAAAGAAGAAGAAGAGGAGGATGATAAAGAAGCAGCAAAGTCAACAACGAAACACACGAAGAAAACAGATCGTTAAAATCCTATTAAGTTCAAGTTTAACTTCAAATTTATAAAGTTGAAAGTTTTTCTGTTTCGGGTAGTGGGGAGGAACGAGTTTTGACTTACTGCGTAATGTTTACCTTTATGTAAAAGTTAGTAGACGCTTTAGTGTTAGATGGCTAATGATGATGTCGGTCGGAAAAATGAATATACGAAAACTATATTATTTTTTAACTAAATGAAAACGCGAAAATCGCGTGAAACGATTTTTCTTTCCGTATACGAGACAGAAAGTTGTGTTGTCCGGTGAGCAGACGCGATCAAACTAAAGTAGGCTGCTAAACATGCTCCCAGAGTAATTTGTGACGAAATAAGGGGAAAATTATAAAATTACATTGCTCGCTTAAGCTACAACTCTTATTTCGGGTAGAGTTCTAGCTGGACGGTTCTCTTGCCGTCCTTCTTTCTCTCGTATCACATAAACGGACGGAACAACCGTGGCGCCCCTCTCCCTCCCGTAATTGGATCGCCATTAACTGGCGATAGGGTACGCTAATGCCCCAGTATTTTCCTGCTTCATGGCCTTTTTCATATTCGGGCACCAATTTTGGATAAGTGGACGTTGTGCGTTGAACGATTCTACAAACTTATTGGGTCGATCTAGAAAAAAAACTACAAGAAAAAAAGGCAATTACAATTAATAAGAAAGTTTAATAATTGTTGCATAATAATGTTGGCTAAAAAGTTAATCTAATAATGTTTTCATCTAATAATGAAGAATATGGTTTGATGATTTTAATTCATAATCATCTTGACAATCTGAATCATCAAATTTATTTATGTCATATTATTACTTGTAGCTAATTTCGTGCAACACCTTTAGACATGGTTAATATCTTTCCTTAGAATTAGAAGTAGTCAGATATGAAGTCGGGTGATAGCACTACTAGTACTCTCTCTAATAGACTACTTCTGGCAGTTTTGTTGTCAATATTCGAAAAAAAGATTAAGTCTATTCCGAATGAGTTAATCTTTACCTAATTGCGCAAAGAATGTTATAGCTTGATAAACCTGAAGGAATTTGGAGAAAATGCACAAAAAACACAAGATACCTTTGAGCAGAGTCGACAAGAGTTTGTTAACAACCTAAGTAATCCATTTGACATTGCACATCCGGATTCATCAAAATAAATGAAGATAGAACGGTTTTGAAATGCCAAAGAGAGAAAAATTATTCCGGTCATTTATCTGGAATGGAGAAAAACTTGCTGATAAAGAGGAAAATGCCTTGTAACTATTGTGGAAGGAAAGCGACGTGCGAAACATTATTAACGCCACTATCTTATGAACCATTACAAAACGATTCATCTTGTGATTTTAATGAAAATACGAATTTAGATTTACCAACGTTGATCGAAAATACATTTAAGCTGAGAATTTCATTACTGCAAAGTTAAAAAATTATTCTTTAGTTCAAAAGCGTTCTTCATACGTGTCACCTAAGTATGTATTTTACATAATCAAAATGAGGTACCAGACGTTCTAACTGTTTATTACGAGACAAAACTGTTGCCTGCTTTGTATGATTCGAAAACATAAGAAAAACGTCCTGGGAGAGTTATTTCATGTAGAAATGAAGAATAACGGTTGGAGAGGTCTTCGGAAAGTAAAAACAAACATTAGCTCTTTGAACGCTATTTTAGACTGATGTCGGTCGAAGTAATTGCGGTGACTGCAGTATTAAGAACAAATAAAGCTGAATAAGTTGTGTCCAACTTATTAAGTCTATAATATTTTTAAGACGCCAAAAGAAGTTAATTTTTACTTATTTGGCAAACTAAAGATGGTTGTCACAGATCCAAAAATTCATATCATAAGATTTACTAAATCTTACTGAATTTACTGAAGATTCTTTAATCTTACACTCACCAGGACAATTGTACTGACAAAGATAAGTAATGTTATTTTGCCAGAATGTAGTCTTTAATCTTTTACTTACATCATAACTTCGTTAATTTTATTTTTATTTTTATAACGGAAAAAACATCTATAACTGTACTTTAGTCAAAAACATATCTCCAATATGCGACCCGCTGCTTTCGATTAAGAAACCTGAAAAGAAGTAAAGTATAGAGAAAATCTATCATCCCTTGCTATGAACTTACGTGGCAAACAAATTATTAAAGTTGTGTGTACTGGAAAAAACTGAACATAAAGAAGTCAGAAGAAAAATTTAGTGAAGACAATTCAGGTATTTAAACGATGTAGAAGGAGGAAAGAAGAAAACATGGACTAAAGCTAATCAGAAAGATATTAAAAAACAAATAAAGACTTTCTCGTTACCGCGACCTATAAGATCTATTGTAACTTTAGCCCACCAAAGGTTTAGGGCAAATGTAGGTCCTTGATGAACCTTAGTATTGTCCTGAGGTCTTGAACCTTTATGTCGATAGGTGTCAAAGGAGTTTTACCGAAAATGTTATGTCTTAGACGGCCTCTGGCGACGCAATTGCACAATATATGTTCAGCAGTTTCTGACTCATCGTTGCATCTTCGACAAATTTGATCCTCAGCTTGTCCAATGTAGAAGAGGTGGTATTTTAGGGGCGCATGGCCGGTCAGGTCCCCTTTGCTGAGACATAAAAAATCTTTGGTTTTGTTTTGCGACGGAGTTATCATAGTCTTCGCTTGTCTGTGACCTAGAAGTTCTTTCCAGCGTAAGGCTACCTTTGACACCTCCCAATTGTTGATTATTTGTTTTAGGTGGCTTTTTTCTCATTGTCCTCAATATTGCTGTGATTTGGAACCCACCATAGGGTAACATCATTACCCCTAGCGAGTTCTCTCAGGTTGCTGGTACACTCTCTGATTAGTGTGGAGTCACACATGTAGCCCTTAATTGCCTTTAAGGCGGCCCAACTGTCTGTGAAAAGGTTTATGGATGCACCTTTCTGTCCCTTCTGTAGGTTCAAAGCGCTGCAGAAGATTATGGCAAGAACTTCTGCTTGGAAAATTGTTATGTCCGAGCTGAGGGGCAGTTTAATGTGGCTATTTGGTCCACTGATGCCCATGCCTACTCCGGATCTAACTGTCTTTAAAGCATCGGTGTACCAGGCCAGGGCTCCTCTTTTTAGTTGACGTCCTCCCTTCGCCCAATCATCCCTGTTTCTAAATATGACCTTATACGGCTGGTTGAAATTGTATTCTGTCAGTATAAGGTCCGTTTTAATTTCAATCAGGTGATTTAGACATGAGTCGCTTTTAGTGCGAGGGTGCTTTTATTTGTAGCTTCCTTCTACGAGTGAATACGAGTACATAGGGATTCTGTAAATGGGAAGAAAAGAACAAAAAACACCCACAGTAATGCTACAAAGTAATCGATAGTAATCGTTACGACTGTCATACTTTGTAGTCAAATAAAGATTCGTTTGAGGCACAATGGAAGAAGGTTTCAACACTTAGGCCAGCGAGGAGCAGAATATATAAATATACATATTCTTATTCATTTCAAGTTCACATAAAAATCAAAATTATATCCTTATGTTCTTACATTTTCAATGTTTAGCAAAGCAAAGCAATGTTTTTAAGTTTTTTCTGTGGTATGTATTATAGAATACCAAGACAGTTTAATTACTGACAAATGACAATCATATAGAAGAAGAACATCAAGACTGGTAGAATAAAAAGCTGAAGATGGAATTTAAAACTAGAAGACTATACATATACAGGATGAGTCAAAAAGAATGGGAAATCCGAATACCTCAAACACAAGACACCAAAGTATGCCGATTTAACCTAACATCTCTTATACAAATGTCGGTGGTTTTCGAGGCTTCTTAATTTGAAATTTCTTGATAATTTTGAAGCTTTTTGTACTATTAACATAAAATTTGGTAGTTATGATTAGATACACACTGCTCGTTTGATAAATCAAGTCATGACTATTGTCAGTTGAGGTATGATGAATTAGAACCACAAACCTGAAAGAGCTTTCAATTCTCTACAAAAAGGTAATCTTGCTTAAATTGTCTAAGTCTAGTGGTTTCCAAGTTACCTGCTTTTCATTGTTTCAAAGTATTCTTTTTCTTAAAATTAACATTTAAAATCAATAACATACAGTAACTATAGCAATCAATAACGATAATAATCGATAACAATAACAATAGAATTCTAGGGCATAATGTAGATGTGCTGCATGATCTTGCGGTAATAAGTTTTGAACAGGAGTATAATGATATGGATTTTTTCTTTATTTAAAACTACACACTGACTATTGGCTTATCCCATACGCATCATCCAAAAGCATTCCAATAGAATCTAAAAGGATCAAAAGGTTTACGCGGTGTCTGCTTGCTCCTCCACAGTATATATCATTATTGGCCTAACGAAGGCTTTGTATATCGGTAAGTATTGGTTGTTTATCCAAATGGTCATTCTGCAACAATCTTCAAAACATTTAGATCAATTGCATAAAGTTTGTGCTTTCCTAATCAAATTAATGTGTGAGATAAGAAATGAAGAAACTATAATGATTTATGAATGGATAAATCATTTTACTGATAAAGAGTTAGTTGAACCAGATTTCCATACGAAGAAGAGGTAGATACTATACTTACTATATTTATAAAAAACTAAAAGTATTGTCGTCAACATTATTTCTTTCCATTTTATTTTAAATAAAGTAAAATACTTTTATCTGTCTGTACTTTTATTAAAATGGATTCTCTGTTATCAATTCTACCGGTTACGGCTTATTTACAAAACCATCTTCAGTAACCTTCGAATCTCGTCAATTTATTTTAAAGCTCTCGTGAAAATTAGCATCTTGAAATTTCTATTAAACGTTTTTTAGTTATTGAAATGCGAAGGTTCCTGAAAATGGTTTTGTAAATAAGCCGAAACCGGTAGAATTGATAACAGAGAATCCATTTTACTAAAAGTACAGTACACTTTAAACTAAAAGTAGGTTCGTTAATTAAGGCATAACATGCAATATATTTCCTGTGAATTCGAGCACTTGCTGTGATGTTATTTTAAAATGTTCTATGTATTCTTGATTTGAAAGTAAATATCAGTGATATCTATGAAACAGAGAATCATTTACTACAAATTTTTTCGCCTATTAGTCATTATTCGTCGTGAGAAAATAAATCCCTATGTTTATGCGTATTGGTTGAGAATCACCCTGTATAAATGAACTATTAAAATGATCAGGACATCCCCCACTCTCCTCAAACAAAGAAGACTCATTGTTGCTTAAATAAGGTGACATATATCACCAATCAAGCATAAATTAATATAAGTATCCAACTGGCACATATCTTTCTTTATTTCAGCATCTGTTAAAAACTTTAAGATTTTTTGCTGCATTTGTATACATCTGCACTTAATCTGACTTGTTGCATATATCTTACCATCATCACGGTATTTTACCATTATCATGTTATATATATCTCTATTACATTAAAGTCCTGATATATTAGTTGGTAAATATCAAAAATCTAAACATTCTTAAAGTTGTGAGTTCTATTAAGCGTTAAACAGCACATTCCTCATGTTTCCATTAAAGCAAAAGCAAATGCGATTACCATTTTTTCAAATCATAAAATTTCGTTTAATGGATATAGTTGGGTTCAGTTTATCAGGATATTCAAGATTTCCTATCCATAAACTTTATAGTAAGCCTTAGGAAAATGGTTGAGTTATCTCTTGAGATAAAACTATGTGAGTACATTAATGCGATTGATGATTCATTGCATTTCTAGTTAGCCTTCTAGTCTGTGGGATTTGTTCTGGAAGTGATATTCAAGAACTTAATTGGATAAACAACAATTAATTAAGATTTTTATTCTAGATTAAAGAATTAAGACTTAAAATATTTTTGAAGTAAATTCTTGTTAACTTGTAAAGTTGTTTTATTCGTACCGTTAAAGAAACGGTAGAACGAAGGATGTCCCTTGACCCGCCCCTTTCATGAATTAAAGAAAAATCAGCCGTAGAGAGAGAAGAAGATGCCGACCGTCGGCCTCCGATATCGAAAGACTTCCATCTGAGGGGACCGAGTGCGCGCAATTTCAAATATATAATTACATGTTTCCCATGGGGTTTTTCTTATATTATACACGCTACCGTTTCTCAGATACGCCGGGGCCAGATCCTCGCCTACAGCGTCTTTGGCCCCGGTCCTCCTCATCCATGTTAATGCCCATGAACAAGAGAAGAATACGTTAAAGTAGAAAAGAAGAACCAACCCGGGGAGTATGGCGGTATCGCTGCCAAGGAACGAGAAGAAAAAGGAACGAGACGAAAAGGGGACGAAACGAAATGCGAACAGACCAAAATGAAAAATGAACAACAAGAATATACCCGGCGGCCATAGAATTCGAAACGATGTAAACTTTTATTCTTTTGTAGGAATTTCTTATTAGATTACTTATTCTTGGAATTTAACTAGAAAATTTTGATTACACATCATTCAAACTCTTTACAATATCATTTCTAAAATAACAGATATCGCATCCTTTATTTTTTTCTGTTTGAAACAACAAATAAAAGAAGCGAAACCAATTTTATTTCACGTAAAACGTTCGCCGGATAACCATATCAAACAGCGAAAATAACATCTTATTTGAATTCGTTATGACAGGAAAGCGACATCAAAAAAATATCGCTTGGAAAAGTTAAATTTTTCATACCCTCTTCGCGCGTTCTAAGAATCGCGCAGCCGACCCCTCTCAAGACATACGAGGAAGGGTAATGGGCTCCTTACGCGTATAATGGTGCAATTTAAGGACATTATCGTTGAAAAAGAAAAGAAAACAAGTGAAGCTCTCGGTAAAGGCTCACAAATCTTCGACTTTAAATGGATAGATTATGTCACGACGCAACGCGTCACCTAATGTGGATAGGTGACGGTGATTTTTTTTTCACTTGTTGGGATCTTCTTCGAATACAATGCTTGGCGTGCACACATCCTTTCGGTGCATAATTGATTCGTGGTGGTAAAATTGTTTCTTTCATTTGAATTATTCAAGCTTCGGGGAAACGATTCGTCCGCGAGTTCTTAGAGTATCATTAAGTATTTATTTGAAAGAGCAACCAGTGAAGGGTCACTTACTAAGGATTTGATTTATTTTTTTTTCTTTTCTATTGCAATCAATAATTTTCACCTTCTAATAAGTATTTTCAATGTGGTTGAAAGAAACGGTAAAAAGGATGGTGGTTTAGAGTTGTAACAGTAAAATATATGAAAGGTGCAAATTTAGATGAAAGGTATCATCTACTTGATATATTAAGTTTACAAGCATGGTTGGTCAAAAGTTTGATAGTACTAAGTAATGCAAATAGAGTACTTTCTATCTTAAGAATGGTTGTTTATTTTGATTAAAATTTGTAGCTAACCTTATCACATTGTAAGAAGAGTTGAGTGCGTAGCGATAAGATTCATGATTTTGAATGTGTAGTTGTATAAAATTGTTGTCTCAGATAATGAATTTAAATCGCAATGCATGTCTTAGGGTCTTTGGGTTTAACATAACGTTCACTAAAGAAGCTTTAATATTACCCAACTTAACAAAAAAAACTTCAAAAATATTCAGTAAACCCACAATTCAAGTTTGGCGATTCTTAACTTAGCTTCCAGGCTAAAATATAATTAAGTATGACAGTCAGAGATTACTCAAGAATCATAGATAAGCATGGGCTAGATTATTTTTCAAACTAACCTGCAATAAGAAACTCAATATTTCGAGCTAGACCACAGGTATTATTTTGTTATATTTGAATCCAACAGGTTGATTTTATTTTAAAAGAAAGATTCACGAAATACTGAGAGTTTAATTTCGTTATACAATGCTGAGTATACAAAGTGTTATAACAGTCAGCCTTCAATTTGAATTACATTGATAAAACTCAGCTTTTCCTCGACTCAATGGCTAAAAGAATATTTTAGCCTAATTTCTAACTAGGCCATTTGAAAAACTGAGGATTTGAGTCTGAAAAATAAACATTGGGTCTTAACTTGACTCTTTATGCCTAGATGAATTAAATAGATTTTATCTACCACTGCTGGGATAAGTCATCATTACCGTACTCATTTGAGGTGATTTGAGTTACGTAATGAAGTTCATTACCGCACTGGTTTCATTACGTAACGCATTTTTAGCCTAATCAGAACAGACTTAATTTATTGAAACGAGCAACAATACAAAAGAAAAAGTGCTATCTACTTACAGAGAAACAATACTATTTATTATAAACATTAATTGTTATGTTTTTACATTTCAAAACACCTATTCCAGATGAGTAAACATGTTGTTGAAACTGACAATTCAAAATTGTCAACAATCATTTGAAAGTATTTTTATAAATGTCAAATAGACTTTTCTAAAGAAATTGATTTTTTAGTAATTTTTAGCAGTCGTAGATAAAATGCTGTATATCATACGTGAGCTAGAGCATGATTACAGTACTCGTGTGATTATACGATTCGGTCTACGACCTCGTCGTCCAATTCTCCACACTCGTACTGTAATTATGTTTCTAGCCCACTTGTAATATAAATAACTATTTTGTAATTCGCAACGGTAATGAAAGCTATTACAGTACTCACACGGGTGCTGTAATGACACTCTTTACAGCATCCGATGCTGTAATGAGATTTTAGTAACATTTTATGGAATCAGTTCAAGTTGGTGATATTAATTTTTCTAGTTGTCAATGTGACAATGTTTGTCTATGGATGTTTAAACACGTTCTTAACTTCGAATACAAGGTCCACAATGATAAGGACATTGAACTATGAGCAATTTCTCTTATTTTGGGAGGTGTACATGAAACATTTTTATCAGGTGAATACGTTTTGTGTTTTGACAGTTTCTATTTGTCAATTCAAATTTCTATTTTCAAGTGTTACGGTGTTACCAACTGCTACATACCTATTTCCCTATATTGTCAAAATTTATTTTATTTTTGAGAAAAAAAAAAGGATAAAAACGCGAATTACAAAAAATAGCATAAAAAACACGTTTCATAAGACTTAAAGCACTCATTCATTAAAAAACTCGTGGCTTCGCCACTCGTTTTTCAACTTGAATTCGTGCATTTCAAACGTGTCTTACGAAACTTGTTTTTTAATATACTATTAGAGCATCACATTTTTGGGTTTAAAAATATTAAAAGTTGTTATTTTTCGAAGAAACGTCAAATCTAAATCAAACATCTTTCGAAACTCTCTCTATCATTCCATTTTCTAATCTGGTTTGTAATGAAAAGCACACTTATTGATCAACTAAACCCTGGATATGGCGCAGTAAAGACGGCAAAACAGCCAAAAATTTGTTTGAGAACGCAGATATGTATATCTTATCGAAATGAGTCGGTTCTTATCACTCAATAAATAGCCTGTTCCAAATTCCCACAACAATTATTGTTGATACTGTGTATTTGTTCATGGGCTAGAGTGAAATTGATCTTTTAAAACCTCACAGTATATATAGAGCTGTTCTATCTGTTTCACCAGACTTATCGAATTAAGGAACATTTATTTCTTCCCGACTTGTGGGAGGATAAACCTCGATGGGTTAGAGAACCTTAACGAGGTAAAGGTCAGTCAAATATTACGAAATAGCTGGTTTGTCCGTACCACATTTCGTCTCCATTTCTGGATGATGAGCAAACTCTTTTTCACTCGAAATGGAATGTTTTTAAGTAAAAAAGGATCCGTTTGCTAGCATCGGCTAAGAACCTGCACAAATAGCTGGATACGGTGTCTCCTACGGGATCGCCTTTAAGGAAGTCAAGAAAGGAGCTTGTAGCGATCCGCAGATCTTTCAGATTTTGTTAATTAATTATTAATATTTTTTATTCATTCTCGAAACATCGTTGTTATATTATTGTAATTGTCCATTGTGGATATTCCTAGAGTTAAGAGCGTCTAGGGAGAAAAAGTTTTCCTTTTGTTTTCCTTCCCTCTCTTGTGTTCAATTGCTGTAGTTGCAATTATCTGATTGGTTGAACCATGCGTTGGCTAATAAGGACATTCCTAGAGGAAAGAGCGTCCAGCGGGTATAGGTTTAAATATTGAGGAGAAAAAATAGAAGATTTAAGGCAAGAACTGGAGAAATCGAAAATTGTTTCAGATGAGGAGCATTAAATGGAGTAAGAGTTGGATTGATTGACTACAATTTATACCTCAAAGCAAACCAGTACGGATATGGTGTTATTATGGAAGGAGATTATTTTAGTCATAGATTACTTATATAAGTTAGGGGTGCATAACTAGATCTGGTTCAAGAGAATAGAGCTTTAGTCCATGGGATTTTATCATTGTAGGAAGAATTGTTGGATGGCCACTCAATCTCAGTTGAAAAGTGAATAGATTATACCAAGGATTGTCTACTTATCAAAAATAATATCAATGTTATTTCAAGTATAAATTACGGCGTCCATGGTTGTGTGGTAGCGGTACTAGAAATCGAAGCTGAAAGGTGTTGAACAGAAATCGTTCAACATATCTCCATATTGCCTTTTCTTTCAACTGAATTAAAGAATCGCCTTGCTTATAATACCATTGACGTTATCACTACTGTTAGAGATTATAACAACTATTATGTTTTGTTCAAATTATGCATCAAAGCAACGCATGTCAATTGGGTGGAATCACTCAGCTTGGAAGGAAGCGATGACATTTTAGACAACCTCTAATATTGGGCGAATGAGAACCATACAAATAGGCTCTAACAACTTATAATAGGAACATTCGCAAGGCTAAAAGTGATTGAACAAGGTGCTTCAGTGAAAAAATGATTGATACAACTAGAATTCTTCAACTAGAAGATGTTAGCTGCAGATATAGCTCTTCTTCTGAACTCTTGGAAAGCCTGATAGAGGTGACATGAACTCAGACAAAGCCATGTTGAAACTTCTATAAGAGACCCTCTATCCTGGAAGTCTTTCTGTTTCCTATCTGTTAAGAATTATGTGATTACAAGGAATCTTGGAAACTATTTGCAAATACTGTAAATGTGGAAATCACTTCATCGTCGCATCAATGATTTTAAGTGAACAAATCTAAACACACGAACAAGTTGTTCTAGATTTCTGTCTGATAATTGTAACTATTATTATTAGTAAACATTTATGCAATAATCTGTTGTTGAATTGGTAGTTCCTAATTGGTAGAACAAACAAATATTTGTCTATATTCTGCAACCAACTTAAATTTCATAACATACCTAAGACAGCCCATTTGTTTCTTATTGTACAGAATCATAATTGAATTGGAACCTAGACAAGGGCTTCTTTTTTAGCCCAGCAGTGCTTTAGTAACTACAAGTCTTTAGGCGGCATTAAGATATAGATCATCATTCTATGAATTGATGCTGTCACGACCGATGTTCAATGCGACAAAATCCCTTAAAAAAACTTCATATTTAAGGAACTCCAATTAAGAATAGAAACCTCTGAACAGCAGAAATTGTTTTATCAATGTTGCAAACTTGCTCACAGGTAAAAGTGTAACCGTTAAAGGTTATTTATTGTAAATTTTGAGAGCAGTCAAATCTATACCTCTTTGTGACGAGAGTCTGCAAAATTTAGGTTTTAGCTTATGATTGTTACGGGTTCTGTAGATGTGTGTATCTCTGCGGGTAGTATATTTATCTACATTGTTGTGCAAGTACAGCAGACGCTCCAATATAAATAGCATGGAAAATGTTAGTATTATCTGATCTATAAAGAATTCACGGCACTTGTCTGGATACTTCAGACCACATATGACTGATGATTTTATGCCTACTGATGACACAAAAAAAAATATATATATGTATGTAACCCTATTGCGGGTGCTTACGGCTAATTCAGTGAAGACGGGTGTGAGTAAATAAAACAGTGATGTTAAAAAAAATATAATACGAATTAAATTTATTAAAAGTTGAACAATGCAAAATACCTTTTAAAATCAACAACAAAAATAAATAACTCTGGTCCGCATAAGCTTATGTTTCCCCTCACAACAACATTAAGAAAATGCATAAAAAAAAATTAAATAATGTCTCGAACAAAATAAAGAAAACTAAACAAAAAAATATTTACGAACTTGAATTATTGAAATCAAAATCAATTAATACTCCCAATCAAATAAATGATATGCTTCGAAGAAAGAAAAAAAAATCATTAAGCTATTCACCTCAGATGTTGAATTCAATAAACAAATAAGGTAAGTACAATCACGATAATACCGAAATAAAGAATTCAATCTTAGTTACTCGACACAGGTAAGTTTGTTCGTAATTTAAAATAGTTAAATTCACTTATCTGGTTTATCTTTTTTTTTTTTTTTAGATCTCCACCAGGTTACCACGCTAGCGATGACGTAAACACTTATGAAGATCTCCAATTAATCTGCTCCTGATTAATTAAGTACGGTGAGTACTCGAACATTAGTAGAACAGTAGTTTTATAAATTCGAAACTAGTACTATCTTGAAAACTAGTATAAGTTGAAACCTAGATATAGTTAAATATATTTAAATTAATTTTTGTTTCCAGATAAATCGATAATTCACGCCAAGATGGTGTACAAACCTTAGTTGTTGGTCGGTTTCCACAGATTCTTTTCGAAAGTTTATAACTTCCGCATAAGCGAATGGTGATGATATTTACCAAAAATACTCAAAAACACACCACACTACACTGGGATAGAATAATCGCTCAATATATTCCCTTTTTCTAAGGTAAGTAAGAACTTTTTACTCTAAACGAACGTCTTTCCCAAAACCTTTCGTTCACCTCTTCTTTTCAGAAAAATGCACCAATCGTCCGCGCACAAACTGGTTTTCTCCGAGTTCGACGTCACGCCACATGTTTTCAAACAAAAATAAAATACAATTTTTCAATTTTGCATCGAGCAATAAAATAAACCAATATCAACCATTGCGCTTTGAAAATCATTTAAAAACCCTCAAAAAAAAATCAAAATCAACTCCAACCGTAACACTGATTAAAGTAGTGTCGTCAGCGTAGAATATGATTGAAGACTTAGATATTGAAGCAGGTAAGTCATGTATGTAAATGAGGAAAAGCAGTGGCTCCAACACTAACCCTTATAGAACTCCAATAGAAATGCACTCCGATGTAGAATAGCTATCATTACAACAGATTATTTGTCTTCAGCCACCAAGATACGATTGAATCATCTTAATACTACTGTCAACAAAGTTATATCTACTCAGCCTCTTTATTAATAAATTATGTTCACACATTCAAAGGCCTTGCTGAGGTCGCAGAACGTAGCTGTCATAGACTCGGCTCTCTCATAACAGTCTATTGCCTGTTGTACAAAATCCATAATCGCATCTCCCGTGCTACGATTCTGACGAAATCCATATTGACATGACGCCAACAAGTTATTATTTTCAAAAAAATCGATTTATGATTTTTTCAAACATTTTTGAGAATACAAATCAAATCAAATCACCTTTATTCACCCTTTCAGACTATAGTTAGTAGTACAAGGTATGTCAAAAATAAGTACACAATATAGTATAAATACACAATAAGCCGAGAAAATAATAAACTAATCGTTATAGTATTCATCCAGAGAATAGTAACATGCTTCCGTGATTCTTTTTTTAAGAGTAATTTTAAATTTGTCCAGAGGTAAAGATTTAACATCATTTGGTAATTTGTTAAATATTTTGGCGCACGAGTAGAGCGGAGAGTTTTCGTACAATGCCGAGTTGTGCAAGTCTAAAGTTAATATGTTGATGTTTCTAGTATTATATATACAGGCAGGAGTGAGATTGGTCGATAATTTTCTATTACAAGAGGATCGCCTTTCTTAAAGACAGGAGTTACCAATCCTAATCTAAAGCATTTGAAAAAGTATTTTCTTTCATGCAATAATTGATTAATTTTTTTAAGGGCGCTGATATTACATCTTTTATCCTTTTATCTGATATTACAAATTATATCACGAACCTCAGTTAAACCGATCGGCTCCAGGCAGAATTTCCCAGGTGATATTCGATAGCAGCTGATTAAAGTTAGTTGTCAAGTTACCCAGCTGAATTTTATTAACAAGATCCAGGGGAACATTTATAAAGTAATCATGTACTTCATTTGGGTCAAACATTGCTTTAGTATCACTTTTCTTGCTTATTCGATGACTGATCACTATTTTCCACATATACTTACATTAATATTTTTTTTGTTTTAAAATCTCATCATTATATCTAACTTTAGCATCCTTTATTTTGTGTCTATAATTTTTTGTTAGAAAGTTGACAACCTATGACATTGTAAATATCGCCTCAGAAATGCAACTCAAGGGCATGCGATTCCTCATGCTCTTGAGATCTGCAGAAAATCAGCAATTTTTTCCTTTGAAAAATTGGTTTGATAATTTGAAATTTATTACACCTTTGATTGGCAGTCAAATCATCATGCGATATGAAATTCCAATTTAAATCATATACAGAGTTATAAAACGACATCTTTCCATGATTGGCCTGCATCTGCCTCATTTAACCAGATGATTAAACAGAGAACATTATATGTTTATTAGTTACCTTTTTTAGTTAGCTAGTGTTAGTTATACTTTTAGTTTAAATATTTCTGTACTACTCAACATTATTTTACTATTAATTAATTATTCAGGTTTTGTTAGGGCAGTTAACGATTTATTAATTAAAATAGTTTCTTAAAGACAATATTTTGGTTTAAAATTAAAAGAAAAAGAAACTTTGAACTCTCAACGAGATAAGCGTTGAGATAACACATTCAATATAAATGCAAAGTCATTCCACTTTAAATAACAGTCTCTATATTATCACTGTCATTGAGATTACTTTCCTCATTCTTATTTTATATTTTATTGAAGTAAAATGGAAAATACTGGGTAAGTATTTAATAATTTCCTAATAATTTTAATTTAAATGTAATCGATTTTAGAAAATTATTCGGAAAAACTTTATTTATAACCGGCGCAAGTCGCGGAATTGGTTTAGCAATCGCGTTAAAAGCCGCAAAAGATGGTGCAAACATAGTTTTAGCTGCAAAAACGGCCGAACCTCATCCGAAACTTCCAGGAACTATTTACACAGCAGCCGCGGAAATTGAAAGAGCTGGGGGAAAAGCCCTTCCGTGTATTGTTGATGTACGTGATGAGAAACAAGTACAAGAAGCTGTAAAAAAAGCTGTGCAAAAATTCGGTGGAATTGATATTGTTATTAATAACGCTTCAGCTATTTCAATCACTGGAACTGTAGACACTGAAATGAAACGTTACGATTTGATGCACAACATTAATACGAGGGGGACTTTCATGGTTTCGAAAGAGTGTATACCTTATTTACAAAAAAGTTCTCATCCACATATTTTAAATATTTCCCCTCCACTTAACATGCATCCTGGATGGTTTTCGAGAAATGTTGCTTATACTATGGCTAAATACGGAATGTCTATGTGTGTTTTGGGAATGAGTGATGAATTAAAACCGTTTGGAATCGGTGTTAATGCCTTATGGCCAAAAACAAGTAAGTTAATAAATTAAAGATATCGAATTAATTGATGCATTGTAACATTTTTAGCTGTGAATACTGCAGCTACTAGTTTATTGGGAGGAGATACATCTGTAAATCATTCCAGGAAACCTGAAATAATGGCAGATGCTGCCTATGCAATTTTAACTTCCGATCCAAAAACAACAACAGGAAACTTCTTTATTGATGATGAATTGCTTCTTAAGAGAGGAGTGACAAATTTTGATCAATACTGTCAAAATGTTGAGACGAAAGATGAATTATTTAGGGATATATTCGTTGGTGACCCTACTGATGGAATAATGACATTTAAATCAGACCCAAGACAATCTCCAATGTACTCAAAATTATAATTTGTGATAATTTTAAATAAATAACTCAAAGATTTTGTTTACAAAAGTTTAAATTTATTTGATAAAATGTTATCTTTCGCAACGTCATTCTCAAAACAAAAAAAATACGTTATTAATCTTATTTCGCTCAGTAATAATCAGTACTTCGAGTAAGTAAAATGCAAAATACTGGGTAAGTAAAACGAGTTTATAAAATTAATTATATAATAATTAATAATGATTGTAGGAAATTAGCTGGGAAAACTTTGTTTGTAACCGGTGCAAGTCGCGGAATTGGTTTAGCAATTGCTTTAAAAGCAGCGAAAGATGGTGCGAACATAGTTTTAGCCGCAAAAACGGCCGAACCCCATCCGAAACTCCCCGGTACTATTTACACGGCAGCAAAAGAAATCGAAAACGTCGGAGGAAAAGCTTTCCCTTGCATCGTAGATGTACGCGATGAAAAACAAGTTCAAAATGCGATTAAAAAAACGATCGAAAAATTTGGCGGGATTGATATCGTTGTTAACAATGCTTCTGCAATCTCATTAACTGGTACTGTTGACACAGAAATGAAACGATTCGATTTGATGCATCAAATTAATACGAGGGGGACTTTTATGGTTAGTAAAGAGTGTATTCCTTATTTAAAAAAAAGTTCTCATCCGCACATTTTAAATATTTCTCCCCCGCTTAATATGCATCCGGGGTGGTTTTCGAAAAGTGTTGCTTACACCATGGCTAAATATGGAATGTCAATGTGTGCTTTGGGGATGAGTAAGGAATTAAAACAATTTGGGATTGGTGTTAATGCTTTATGGCCAAAAACAGGCATGTTGTTAATAAGTAAAAGATAACGTTAATAAACGAAATATGTTTTAGTTGTAAATACAGCCGCTGGGAGTATGTTGATTGGAATTGAAGGTTTATCTTACACTAGAAAACCAGAAATAATGGCAGATGCCGCATATGCAATTTTAACTTCAGACCCAAAAACTACAACAGGAAATTTCTTTATTGATGATGAATTGCTTCTTAAGAGAGGAGTTAAAGATTTCGATCAATACTGCGAAAATACCAAATATAAAAATCAATTATTAAAGGATGGTTTTATTGGAGATCCAACTGATGAAAAAATGTATTTTACGTCAGATCCAAGGAAATCACCAATGTATTCCGTTTATTCAAAATTATAATTTAACGATAAATAAAAAAATTTTTTACGAATCGTTTAATTTTTCCTTTCGAACGTTACATGAATTCAGGCAAAGCCACGTTGAAGCTTCTATTCTGGAAGACTTTTTGTTTGTTATCGGTTGACGATCTGTTCATAATTATTTGATTACAAGAAATCTTATAAACAGTGCCGGCAAATGAAGCGCCAGTGGCGCCCCACCTCACGCATTTTGGGAGGAACGCGGGGGAAAAATTAATAATTCATTTTAATTTAAAAACATAAAAAAATACATTTTAATTAAAAAAATATATGTATATAATTAAAGAAATATAAATAAACTTAAAAAAGACTGGAATAATCATAATCCATACTTCAGCAAAAATTTAAGAATTATACTGGTGAAAAACCAAACTTAAGGTAATAGTCGGGAATACTCTAGTCAGAAGGTTAATTTACAAGAAAAAGTCTGAAATTGCAATAGTTATAAACTAGACTTCAGCAAAAAACACGAAGTACATTGTTCAAAGTCCACATGAAGTCTGAAATTACTGTTCAGAGAAAACAAAAAATTGATTATAAACCAAACATGATTTTTCATGGCAATACTTATGTGTTCAATAAAAGAATGCGAAGAATATGAACAAGAAACCAATGGACTTGTCTTGTTAT
>NW_019280396.1:275589-296895 GCF_000648695.1 Onthophagus taurus
GTCTAAATATTGCAAAAGAAAGATAAAATATTTTGGAGAAAACATACATAACTTTGGCAAAAGACTAGATACTGCTTCTAGAAGACTAAATACTGCTTTCTGAAGACCAGATACTTCCGACAGGTCTAAATACAGCGTCTGGAACACTAAATAGTGCCTTCTAAAGACTAAAATTGTTTTGTGGAGACTAAATACTGCTTTCTGAAGACTAGATACTGCTAACAGGTCTAAATACAGCGTCTGGAACACTAAATACTGCTTTCTAAAGAATAAAATTGCTTTGTGGAGACTAAATACTGCTTTCTGAAGACTACCTGAAGACCGGGTGCAATGCACCCCTTGCACCCCCCGTTAGCGCCGCCTCTGCTTATAAAGATTTGTGCATCGCTAAAGAGCGGATGTGTTATTTTACGCTCTATAAATCGTTTATAGATGATATACCTAAATAATGTAAAATAGTGTGAACAGTATAATATTTTTGATATTGATAATATAAACATATTAGTAATATAAATCATACACGCGAAATAAAAACAAACAATTAAGTGGGTCAATAACATGGAAAAGTTTACTCCAAAAACGGATATGGAATTCTCCCTGTTAAATTCCCTAAAAACAAAAAGAACACATTCCGCCGAACTTAAAAAAGAAATCGAACAAATAAAGAAGCAACGGACTAAAGATGAAGCTACTCTTCAAAAAGAAATAGATGACCTGAGGGGCAAAAAACCCAACAAAATCTTAACCCTCCAGTAACTACTACAGTGGTGTATACCACAGACGAAGATGAGTTAGCTTTGGAGACTGACTGGATAATAAAACAAGCTAGAAGAAACAAAAAACGTAAAACTGAAACCAAGCCATTTAAACTGTCTTCGGAAATTGAAAACAAACCTGAAAAGCAACCCGTACAATCAATATTAATTTATAATGTCAAACAATATGATGACATTTATAAATTACTTAAAGGGTATTAAAGATGGATTTTTAACACATGCGCTAAATAACGGCACAGTAAAACTGAATCTTAATTCGGAAGAAAAGTACAGAGAAGCATCAAAGATGCTTACTGAAAAGAATTTGTCCTGGTCTACTTGTCCTGGTATGAAAATAAGTAAACCAGAAATCTGAAAGTGGTCGCTAAAAAGATGCATAAAAGCTGTGATGTTAACATATCAAAGATGATCTATTGGAGCGCAAGTATAACATTTGTAAAGTAACCCAAATGTTAAAATACAACACAAAAGAGCCTCTTCCTTTATACATCTTGGATTTTGCACCGTCAGAGGATGCAAAAAGAATCCATGAAATAACAAACATATTAGGAATGCGTGTCAAAATCGAAGAGTACAGAAAGCTAAATTAAATTCCCCAGTGCAAAAGGTGTCAAGGTTGGAGCCACACCAAAGCTTACTGCCAAAAAAATCCGAGATGTGTTAAATGTGCTGGTGAACACTATACCAGCGAATGTACTAAATCCAAAGACATCCCGACTAAATGTTTCAACTGTGGAGAAAATCATCCAGCGAACTACCGAGGATGCATTGTGATTAAGGAACTGCAAGCCATTAGGAATAAGAAAACAGTAAATTCAAATAAAATAAAGCCAGGAGTCTCGCATGTCGAAAAAGCGAGTAGTGAAACTGTAACCAGTAATTATTACTCTAAATAACAAAGTATGTAATAAAGAACTCTTTTTATCACTAACTAATAAACTCACTAATTGGAATCTATTTCAACAAACATTAGATAATAAAATTCATCTTAATGCTCTTATGAAAACAAACGAAGACAGTGACAAGGAAGTGGAAAAGTTCTTAAAAGACATACAAAACGCAGCCTGGGCCTCAACACCAATTTTAATACCAAAACCTAAATCTAATATTTATAATAAATTCATTAAAGACAAAATTGCAGAAAAACGGAAAGCAAGAAAGAAATGGCAAACCAATAGAATTTCTAGTGATAAAACTAAATTAAATAAAATAACAGCCGAATTAAGTGCATTAACAGGTAGCCACAAAGAAAATAATATTCAAAATTACTTAAAAAAACTTACTGACGATGCCAGTACTGATTATTCTCTGTGGAAGGCAACAAGAAAGCTTAAAGTTCCAAAAACACATACACCTCCAATTCGAAATAATAACAGAAATTGGGCTAAGAGCAATTAAGAAAAAGTTAATTTGTTTGCTAAACATCTGAAAGAAACTTTTACATCAGACAGTCCAACAACTATGCTAAATAGTGTCCCTAGCGTAATTCAAAGTGATCAGCAGAGTAATATACAATGTGTAAGAATGAAAGAACTGTATTATGAAATACAAAAACTAAATATAAAGAAATCGGTAGGCTATGACCTCATTAATGGAGAAACATTGAAACATCTACCAAAACGGGCGATTACAAAACTATTACACATAATTAATGCTGCCTTTAAACAGAAATACTTCCCAAGCATATGGAAAGTTGCTAAAATAATAATGATACCAAAACCTGGTAAACCCCCCATAGATGTTACATCATATAGGCCAATCTCATTATTACCCTTACTATAAAAACTGCTTGAAAAATTACTATTAAAAAGACTAAAACCTGTCATAGAAGAAAAAGCGCAAAATGAAAAATTGCAAAATTTGAAAAGTACAAAATTTGTTTAATTGAATAGAAGAAAAAGCCCTAATACCAACATATAAATGTAAAAGGTAATTGTAATAAAATAAAAACTTCTTACTTGCTTATATAGTTATAGAAGAAAAAGCGCAAAATGGAAAATTGCAAAATTTGAAAAGTAGAAAATTTCTTTAATTGAATAGAAGAAAGAGCCCTAATACCAACACAGCGATGTGAAAGGTAATTGTAATAACATAAAAGCATCTTACTTGCTTATATATTATATGGTACTAGTTTCGGGTAATGACCTGACCATCTTCAGCCCAATCTATACAATAATACACCGAAATTAGCGATCAAGCAAAAACAGAGCACAAATAATGAACAAAAGAAACAAAACACTTACTGTCAACAATAAACTAAATGTAAAAATGTGTTGCTCAAAGTCATAAACATATGTGTTGACAAATGCGGACATATGCGTTGTCGTCTAACTTCATGTAATTCACATAACCTCATTTTATTTTCTGACAATTGCGACGTGTTTATAAAATAACGTGTATTCAGTTTTGGTTTATTGTATTCATTTGTCAATGTTGTTTCAATAAGTACATTTGATTTTTGTCAACACATATGTTTATGACTTTGAGCAACACATTCTTACATTTAGTTTATTGCCGACAGTAAGTGTTTTGTTTTATTTTGTTTCTTTTGTTCAGTTGTGCTCTGTTTTTGCTTGATCGCTAATTTCGATGTATTATTGTATAGATAAACATAATAATAAACTAGTACATATAATAAACATGCACCAATAGACCAAGTGAACGAATACTATCGAAATAGCATTGGAAGAAAATAAATTCTGCTCCGCCATATTTCTGGATGTTGCACAAGCTTTCCACAAAGTCTGGTTAGATGGTTTAAATTACAAACTAGACCAAATACTACAATCAACGTACAGTCAATTATTAAAATCGTATCTTTCTGATCGATATTTTAGAGTAAAATACGAAAACGCTTATTCACCACTACATGAAATACGAGCCGGAGTTCCTCAAGGAAGTGTGCTTGGCCCAATACTGTACTTACTCTAAACATTCGACCTTCCTCCGGTACCACAAACTTTAACAGCTACATTCGCAGATAACACAGCGATCTTGGCTGTTGCAGAAAATGAAGTAGTTGGAGCAAATAAGTTACAATTGGCCTTAAATTCAATAGAAAACTGGACCAAACGATGGCTAATAAAACCAAGTACAAAAAAATCGACATACATAAACTTTACTTATAAGAAAGTAAACTATGTTCCAGTACACATAAATGGCAATGCAGTTCCTTATGCCGACACCGCAAAATATTTTGTTATGACGCTAGATGCCAAATTCAAATGGAAAGCTCACGTCAACAAAAAACGTGAGGAACTTAATATCAAATTTAGACACCTATATTGGCTTATTGGCAGAAAATCAACGCTATCACTAAGAAACAAGTTGCTAATATACAAGCAAGTATGAAAACCAAAATGGACATACGGAATCCAACTGTGGGGTTATACCTGCAAGACAAATGCAAGTCTGATTCAAAGATTCCAGAACAAAGTACTAAGATGCATAGTGAAAGCACCCTGGTACATAAGAAACACCGATCTCTATCGCGACTTGAAAGTAGCATCGGTGTCATCAGAAATTGCATCATTCGCATCTAAACATGAGAAGAGAATGCACGATCATCCCAACATCGAGGCCATCCAGCTTCTCGACAACGAGGATGTCCTGCGTCGGTCGGCTTCAGGGGATAGCCGTTCGATTTAGTCGATTCAAACGTTTTTCAAAACGTTTTTGTGTTTTGGTCTCAAAACGGTAAAAATATGACAATATTTATCAATCATGGGTAAAGCAGACTGGCCAACTGGGAAAAGCTGCAAAACATTATCTAGTTTAATTTGGTGTTAAAAATAAGTAACTAATTAGTATGTATTTACTAGGTGTAATACAATTGTGCTATGCGTAATATAGAAAAAAAAAACAAGAAATCTTGGAAACTATTTGCAAATACTGTAAATGTGGAAATCACTTCATCGTCGCATCAATGATTTTAAGTGAACAAATACTAAACAGACGAACAGGTTATTCTGGACTTCTGTGACTATGGTTAGACCAATGATCACTATGGCGCTATAATTGTAGCTTGTTGTTGCATTGGTAGTTCCTCTTTTTAAGGTTTTGCCTCTCAGAAACAGATAATAAAACCTCCCTGTTACAAACAGATATTTGTCTATATTTTTCTATGTTTTAGTTGTAAATGCAGCCGCAGGGAATATGTTGATTGGAACTGAAGGTTTATCTTACACCAGAAAACCAGAAATAATGACAGATGCAGCATACGCAAATTTTAATTTCGGACCCAAAAACAACAACAGGAAACTTTTTTATTGATGATGAATTGCTTCTTAAGAGAGGAGTTAAAGATTTCGATCAATACTGCGAAAATACCAAATATAAAAATCAATTATTAAAGGATGGTTTCGTTGGAGATCCAACCGATGAAAAAATGTATTTTATGTCAGATCCAACGGAATCACGAATCGAATTTAACGATAAATAAAAGGATTTTTTACGAATCGCTTAACCTTTCCTTTCGAAACTTGAAAAGATTACAAGACATCTGCACAAGGTTAAAACCGCACAACTTGATTTAATGCTAATTTTCAGTCGTACCTTTATGAATATGCATCGTTGGAGGACGTATTCTCCTTATCTCAAAGCTACCAACTACACCGAGCAAGAACGAGGAAAAATGAACCAAAACGAAACTAAACGGGGCGGAACGGGATACAAGAGAATAAAAAATAAAAATAAAAGTCAAGTAAGATTCTCTTGGGGTCCGCTTTAATATTTATGCTTTTTTCACTACGTCGTAGTACTTATTGCTGTGCTCCTTCCAGTATCTACTCAGCAATAAATAAAACACCCGATGTGCGATTGGTATCTCGTGTGACAGTGGCGTTCCTATATACTCCCCGATCTCGAATTAATAAATTATAACCGGATGTCAATAAATACTTACACAACCAGTTTTGAAGTTTTAAAAATAAAAACTTTTGAATAATTTGAGTCATTTAAAGAAATTGTTTAAATAAAAATGTCTCGTTTAAAAAGATACCCACATTAATTACCAAGGCATTAAACACGCACGTTGTTTCGTGGAAAATAAAAGAAACAAAAAAAAATTAATACATTCGCATGATGATGCCAGTCGGCATGGAATTCTCCAAGGCAAGGTCTCACCACGCAGATAGAAAGAGTAAACCGGGCTTCCTCGTCCCTGGTGCGCTGTTCTGCACGCAACATCAACAACGGGGTTCTCTTTTTGAAGCAGCCGGCAGCAGAAGCAGCAGCACACACAGGATCCGAACGCCACAGATGTATAAGGGGCCGTGGGTATACTGGGTATCTGTATAAGCATGTGTGTGGGTATGGTTCTTTGTAATGTGTAAAGGCCGAGAAAAGGACCGGTTCTTTGGTCGCCCCGAGGAACTTAACATGGCCGCCTACCACATTGCCTTGGGTATGGGCGTTCCTTTGGGGCTCTTTCATGTCCAGCGACGCCGAGTTTTCAAACGGGCAACAAGTGGTAGCTGATTTATGTACGCGATATGGAACCGCGGGGAAAAAGAATTTGATGTTGAGATCGTAGGTGTGTAACAATGAAGAAATCGTTTCCTTTCTTTTTTAATACTCCGTACCTAAAGTTAACACATTTATTTATTCTTAATTATTCTGAAAATTTGCAACGAGATAAATTAACCTTCAACAATTTAACCGAAGAACTCTATTATTATTCAATTACTTAACGTATATGAGAACAGATTAATTATGTAAAGATTATAATAATTAAATACTGACCTGAACCTCGACGTTGATTTCACGATGGACGTTTTAACACACACAGTCTTCGTATTCCATGATACAGCGATCCATACAATTTGATCTAAAATGTGTGAAAAGCGCATTGCAAATTATTGTCATAAAAAAATAATTTAATATTCATATATACACTATTAATCTACAAACGTTTTACTTGATTACTGTCATTGCGGTTTAGGGTAAAGCAAAATAATAAAAACAGGGATTGCAGAGAAATGAGTACTTCTGGATTAAATCAGAATATATCTTAAAGAAATGTGGTATTTCTGAAATATGTAGCCCAGCTCGATTAGAATCAAGGACGTCTAACCTACATCTAACCTACTAATCTTTATTTGCATAAAGATTTGCTAAAATTCAGCAAATCTTTATGCAAATAACACGTGAAGTAAAGGAATTGGCACAATAAATGAAAACAGCACATTATGATTTAAATCAACCCAGACATCTAGAGACAACATAAACTATGCCAAAACCAGGAACTAAGTGTATGGAAGTAGAGAGAGTATGGAAGATATTAATAGCATCAAAAAGAGAAGTTAAGGATACCCTACAATCTGACAGTAATAATCAAAAGCCTATGAAGTGCATGTACTTAAGTACTCAAAAAAGTGCGAAAGTGAAAGTGCGGATTTATCCTTCTAAATAGCTCACTGAAGCTCTTCACCCGACTCTTGAGTGAACATATCACTAATAAAATATAAATAAGTGAAGAACAACAAGATTTTAGGAAAAATCGCTCTATTGTTGATGCCATTTTTCTTCTATTTCGTTAATCTGCCCAAAGAATTCAAGAGAGTACAGATGGCAGATGTGATAAAAGAATTACAACACGTTAACCTACATCTCAACATCTTTAAGATAATGAAATAACTTAACACTTGTAAGACAACAATAATTAAAATTAAAACACAACGAAGTGCCGGTGAGCGTCCTTTGTATCTTCGTCCCTCTACGTTTCCACGCAAGACAAATATAAGACGATTTATTCTGGACATTCAATTCTGTGACGATCGTTTCGTTCGATCTATGTGCTGTCCACGGAATTAGAAGCATGCGCCTCCAATACCACATTTCAAACGCATCAATTCTCTTTCTGTCCGCTGCTTTAATTGTCTCAATTTACCCATATCAGAAGATGGAGAAGATCAGTGATTGAACTAGCCCAATTTTAATGTAATTTGTAATAGAGCGGTCTTTCAAAATATTAGATCCTATTCTTTTTCGGATGTTGCTCAAACTTGACGTGTGTTATCAATATATGAGCCTAGGTGCATGATCTGGTCTACAATTTGAATTCTATCTAGGGCATCCATCAGATGTAGAAAATCAGAACAATCGACGAACATAATTTTGATTTTCTCTGCATTAATCTTAAGATATCTATCTAACTCGCTGATACTGATGATGGCTTGTAGTGGTCAACAGAAGTATTCAACATTGTAGCTGAAGAATTAAATATGCAAAGCCTACGAGAATCTAAGCAACGTTATAAAACAACAAGGCAAAAATCACTGGTATACTAAGGCAAGCAATATGTGTATACAAGTGTATATGGACTAAAACAGGCCTTTGATGATTTGTGTGGTGGGAAGAAGTTGGAAACAAAACGAGCGTACCGTACAGAAGAGGTGAAAGTCGTCATAACGCATAATCATGGTAAAAGCAGCGATTTTCGATGTAAGTGTGGTACCATAGATGTATTACGATTGGTGCTGGCGAGAAAGAAAGTTTGGAAAGAGCATGTATCCAGCATGGATAACAACATATTGAAGAATGGCAAGTTAATATCAAGGTGACCGCCAGGACGATCCCCTAAACGATGGAGGGAGTATTTTGATGAAGACATCCTCATTCAAAGATGCAACAATGAATGGGTAATACAAGACTAGAGCTTAAGAAGAAGCACTTCAATAGATTCAAATTATTTTGACATTCAACCAATATTTTTTATTTTCTGACACCTTCAAAACCTTGTTTTGTTTGACACCAATCAGTATAATATGATATTTCTATAATAATTTAAAGTTTTGAAATTGTTTTCTTTTTGTTAAACATCCTGGCGATATATCTGATATGCTAGAGACACCATTTTGAACACTTCAACAACAAGCTTTCTTTATTTGATTGTATCTTTGAAAAAACATCAAAATAGCTTTTTCATACTATTTGTTTGATTAAGTGTACTAGTGTTTTCAGGAGATTACAATCATTTTGATTCTTCTTCTTTATGTGCCGTCTCCTTTAAAAAGGTTGGCTATCATCTTGGCAATTTTTACATTTGATACTGCAGCTCTAAAGACGTCTCGGGCTTGAAACTTTTATTATTCTTCGCTGATTTTATCGCAGGGATTATCTTCGTTATCTTTGGTCCTTGATCGCTGACGATACTTTCCTGAAGTGGTTACTGTTGTCTCTCATTTTCAAACAATTTCTGGATATATTCCTTCCACCGTTCTATATACCTTCTCCTTTGTCTCGTTTTCATTAACACCAATCAGTTTCATTTTATTCAAATCCGTTCCATTTATTGTAGATTTTTTTCTATTATTAATACAATTGTGAATACCTTTGCCTTTCTAGAACCACTTTATGTTTCATCCAGTCTCTGTTCTGTAATGAATTTTATTTTTCTATCTATTATCTGTTCTAAACCTTTTACTATAACCACTACTATAATTGGTAAGGTTTTTTTTATCTTTTGCGAAAAGTTTCTTCTTGCCCTGCTTGTTTTAGTATATGTAGCATCACTCTTCTCTGCGAACCCATGTATTTTATCATTTCTTTGTTTAATGTATCTTCACTTTTCCATTCTTTAATTTCATTATTACTATTTCCAACTCCTTCATAGGTATCTGTTCATTCGTTTCTGTCTCTTCACTTTCTTGTTGTACATATTTCTTATCTTCTTATCCATTTACATAATAACATTCCATAAAGTGTTTTTTCCATCTTGCCATTATTTCCTGGTCCCCTCTTCATATTAATCCATTGATATTTTTCCCCCCTTTAATCTCGTAGGTATTCTAGATTTTCTGCAAGATTTTAACAGCTTGAAAAAGAACTTTTGATTTTCTTTACCACATTTCTTTATTTTATTCGACCACCACGATCAAGTAATATATGCCAAATTCTGAAATAGACCTCCTTAAATGTTCTAAAATTGTTTTGCTTTTGTTAAATAAGGATATATATCCACTAGATTAGTACAATTTTGACACATTCTATTCCCTGGTATCTTTTAAACACTTTCACAAACATCAAAATAATTTTTTTAAGATATAACATCGTATTTGCATTCCAGAGGTTTCTTTTAACATAATTAAAAGTGAGGAAAGAAATTTGCCATTGTTGATGACACTAACTGAACCACACTTTTTACAATTTTAACGCCTAAATCGCTTAAAGTTTTTCCTGAATGGGATTCCAACTAATATAAATCATAGCTATTTTGGTCATATATTTGAATTTGTTCTTTGTCTCTGTTATAAAGTTTTTACTTAGTAAACATGGTAATAAACCTCTTTACAAATCCTTGCAAAAAAACTGTTCCACAATTACTGAAGATATTTCTAGATCCATTGCCCAATTATTTGTTTGGCTATCGCAAATGTTAACACATCTGTTCTTTTAATCTGTACTTATTACAAGATTTTTAATATTTTCTTACAACAACTGAAAAAATTCTTAGCAAAACAGAAATTTCACGTTCATTAAAAATGTCCTTGCTGTTATACCCAAGTTTCAAGATTTCATTTAATTTCTTTTTCAAGGTAATCTATTCAAATTAAGTAAACAAAGTTATAACTTAATTATCTTATATCTACAGCAACCATCTACAACCAACATCTTTTTCGCGACTAGTGTGATGTAGCAACTTTAAAAATATGTATATTAACTTGTTCTGGAAGAACAGAAACATTATAGTGCACACCTATAATTTCCTTTTATTTATTACACGAGTTTGTGTGAATATTGATATTTGTGCAAATATTGTAAATCGAAAAAAGATTTAGCTTTCACCATCACTATCTAAAAATCTTGACCAACATGTAGATACTAGTTGGGTAGTGTTATTTTATGGTCGGGGATTCCTGGTAGATGTGGTATAGGTAAACAAGCAGCACGACATCGATGTGAAAATCCCAGCCGGTGACAACCAGAATTCTAGGTATGTATGTAGGTATGTTAACGTTCATGTTAAACCATTAATTACAGTATATTGGAAATAAATATTATAATAATATTGCAATAAATATTTTTGTCAATCCTTTCCAAAAGAATCCTTGATTGCTTGACTCGGAAATCACCTACCAGTTAGTTAACCAATTGCTTCACGTATTTCAAATGAGATCATGGATTTTTGATCAGCTCGATCAACACCGCCCATTGAATTAATGTAATTTACAATAACTGTTCGTGTTTGTACATTTTGCTGCTCTCCTGTTCTCCAAATCTTCTTTTTTTAACAAATCCAGCAGTGTCATTAATGCTTAATAGCATTGTCAAGACAATAACATCGTTGGAACATCTTTTATAAACAACCAATTTATGTTCGAAAAATTTTGACTTCTTTATTGAATTTGGTATTTCCATTCAATTTGTTTTTTATTGTTTCATTTTCATCAATTCTTCTGCCAATTGAATACTAGTGTAATATCTGCCTATGAACTGAAAATGTTGGTCAACAATTTGTCATAAAGATTTTTTTTGAAACAAATCATAAGAAAGGTAGATCATGATAAAAGAAATAAATAAAGACAAGTATCAGGTTACATAAAAACAGTTCATATTTTAATGAGTAGAACATGAGCTTATTCCTCATATACAATGTACACTATGTAGTGTGCTAAAAATGCATTATTTATACTTACAAAACCATCTAGAATTCTAGTAAGAGGAGAAACATTTCATCACAATGAAAATTTTTTCAAAATATTAATAATAAGCTGATCCAATTGGACCCTTCATTCCCAAATCAATCCTTTATAAATTTATACTATATCTTTAAACCACATCCTGTTATTTAAATTTACTATTGCAAGTCCTTGGCGGTTTATTATTATTCCATTGAAAGAAATATAAATTGTTTATTCGTGAAGTTATTTGAATGGAATTCTATTCAAGAAGAAAGAATTTAATTGTGAAATAGTAATCCTTTTGTTTGCATAAAATAAATGTTCTATTTTAAGATTTAATTATATTTACACAACTTTTAATAACTTTCTTTTACAATCCATAAAACGATTTCAAATAAATATCGGGAAGTGAATATGGGCTCAAAATGTTTGTTTTTTTCGCCGTTTTTGTAAAATATTGTATTATTATATGTTTATAAATATTTTATTGAATTTTTTCCATAATTTTGGCCCACACTGTATAAAATAAAATATCTACATCCTCCCGCCATCTTTTGGATTCTAACCTAACGACATCCTTTAAAAATTATTTTCTAATCACATCAACAATATTAAAATAATTTTTTTTTTATTTATTGTATTTATTAAAATTATTATTAATTTATACGTATAAATTAGATATTAATGCATTAAATTAATTCTTAAATTAAAATCTGTATCACTATCGCCATCTTTTAATAACTCAACCAAGTTACACTTTTAGATTTTCACCTCTAGATGTCGCAATATCTTTAAAATTAAGCTTTCAAAATCAACATAACCTCACATTCTCTAACGTATTCTTAGGTTAAAAAAAACTCTATAAAAATGTTTCCAACAAGTACTCAATGTAAAAATTGGATGTTTAGTAATGAAGAGGATATAAATAAGTTAAGAGAAAGCACTAATTTGAAGCACATAAAAAAATATGGGAAAAATGTCCCTGTAAGTATAAATTTTCTTCGATGTATTCGTTTAATTTCTTTAAATTTATTTAGGATTCAGCTAAATATGAAGTATTTCTAACACCAGACGAAGAGAAATTATTGGTGCGAAGATTTGAGAATCATTTAAGAGATTTTTGTAAACGATTTCATCCTCCAATGCCTCGATGTGTCATTGGAACCGCTTTTCATTATTTTAAGAGGTTTTATATTTATAATTCTGTTATGAATTATCATCCAAAAGAAATAATGTAAGTCATTTTATTTATTTAAAATAATAATTATTAAAATTTCTTTTATTAACAGGGTAACTTGTATATATTTAGCATCAAAAGTAGAAGAATTTAATGTTTCAATAATGCAATTTGTAGCTAATATTAAAGGGGATCGTGAGAAAGCTACTGATATAATCTTAAACAACGAACTTTTATTAATGGAGCAGTTAAATTTTCATTTAGCGATTCATAACCCTTTTCGTCCTGTTGAAGGGTTATTAATTGATATAAAGGTGTTATTATTAAAATTGTTTTTATTTTAAAGATGATTTTAAACTAATTTTTTTTTGTAGACAAGATGTGCATTAAATGATCCTGAAAGATTACGACCTGGTATTGAGCATTTCTTAGATAGAGCCTTTTTAACAGATGCTGTTTTAATTTATGCCCCAAGTCAAGTTGCTTTAGCAGCTGTTCTACATGCTGCGTCAAAATTACAAGAAAATTTAGATTCTTATGTTACTGATACATTATTTGGTATTGAAGGTCGAGGAAAATTGGAGGAGTTAATTGAAGCTGTTCGAAGTATAAGATCTATGGTGAAAATGGCTGATTCTATTCCAGATAAAAATCAGCAGAAAATGTTGGATAAAAAATTGGAGAAGTGCAGGAATCCTGAGAATAATCCTGATAGTGATATGTTGGTTATTTATTTTGTTAATTTTTTTAAACTAATGAAGTTATTTTTAGATATAAAAAGAGAATGAAAGCTATGCTTGATGATACAGAAGAAGAAATTTATAATAGTGGCCCTCCAATGAATGATTCTTTAGATAGCTCAATGGTTATGCAATAAATTATTATTATTGTTATTATTATTAGTTAAAAGCGCTTCGATTTTCCAGATCATTAGGGGAATCACGGGGAATATTGCCCAAAATTAGAACATTTACGAAATATAGTTTAAATTTAAAATCAAATTTAATCAGTTTAAGAATTACTTCCCATAGAAACTATTAAAGTTACAGTAATATTTGTTATAAATAATTTAAAATATATTATTCGTATAAATATGATGCATAATGCTTATAACCAGAAAAGAGTAATTACATGAACTTTAAAAATAATATTAACAATTACAAAATACTGTTTCAACAGAGGAACTAATTACTAATTACATTTACGAACTACATATCTTAAAAAAAGGAATTATAGGCACTTAATGACAAGTACAAAGAAAATGGAATTATTAATTAATTTTTCTTCATTACTTTTTTGATAAAAAATTACTTATGACAGAATTCAGGAGCGTTTAAATTAAAAAAAAAAATAAAAAGTCCAACCTAAATGAATTAAATCCCAGTAAAATATATCACATATGATTTTACTAGATACCTGTTGATTAAAATTTTTAATATACAGGTGTCTCATGTAACTGGTTCGTTAGAACTTTTTCAGGTTCCACTATTCGTAGAGATTTGAAATTTTGGTAACATGAGTTGTTCATTCGGAACTTTCGATCTAAAATATTTTCAAAATGGCCGCCACTTCCGGTCTACCGGAAGTAGACCATAACTTCGTTATTTTAAATGGAATGCTATAGTTTTTATTACACCGTTTAATTGTACGTACAAAAATAGGTTGACTTTGATAAAAGTTATTGGTACCTACCGTTTTTCGTTTTCGAGTTATTTTGGTTTTAAGCTGGGAAATTTCAACATGCTCTTTAATACCCCATATCTCAGCCAACGTTCATTCAAAAAAGATCTACCTTGGCACGATTACTCTTCAGATGCTGTCAAATAGATTGTCATTTGTTGTATCGGAGTATCTTATACAGGGGCCAAAAATTGAATTACCGTTTCTTCATATTCAACCGCAAGAAAGTCGAAAATTTTAAATGGAACGCCCCATATTTTATTAGCCTACCCGAAAGGGAATTTAATTCTCTACAATTTATCTATAAACATTCCTATACTTATTTATTGTAGTTTCTCTCATGTTCGTAAATTTATCAAAACATGCAGAAAATGCAGGAAACCGTTTGCATTTTTATTAGAAGGCCATGACATTTTGACAGTTTTTTGTTTAATTTATTTCTATTATTATTTGTACTATTAACTACGATTGATAATCTTTTAGTTTACTAGCTTTTACTTACCAAAAATAACAAACAAAAGATCAAATAAATGAAACTATAAATAAACATATAAATTTATAATATAAATTTGTTATTCGGTTGAATTTGGAAATGCAATAAAATACATTAAATTATTTATTTCGTTGTCTTCATCACTGGTGACTGGAAATATGCGATTTCTTTTGGTCTCGATATATCCAGAACTAAGAAATTCTTTATCAATTTTTTGAAATTTTTCCTTGTGATGGGCATTAGGTTTGTTGGGCATCTCTCATTAAGTGTGCGACACGTCCTACAGTGTTAACAAGTTTGAAATTACCGGCCATAACATGATTTTACTAATTTTCTTTTTTAATATTTTGGCAAATGGGGATCGTTAGGTTATATCGTAATACTCGCTACTCCGCAATAACCACTTTTTATTAACTGCAATTCTGAATAAAAATGACATGTAAAGTTAACACTTATTTTACATATCTATATTTCGAATATTTCCAAATTTATATATATCCAAAAACATTGATTAATATTGAGAAACGATTGCAAACATATTAAAAGTTGTACCCTTATGAAATTTCACTATAATTTTATACTGTATGTTATACTGTATACTTCTTGAATGCTGGATTTATTTATCTTTTCCTCAACACTGTTCATAAACAAATTTTATTTGCAATGTTAAACTTTAAGCTGCAAAACAAGTCCCACAACATCTCAGGTTGAAATTAATTTTTTTATGTAGTGTTAAGCCTATACTTTCCGTACCCAAAAAAATCATTAAGTATCCAGATTGGCCTGTTTTCAGAAGATGCGCAAGAAACTCGGAATAAAGACGTTAGAAGGTATAGAGAGAACTTTTCCAGAAAAATGTCAAGAATACACAATAATAGAGACATTTTAAACAGACTATTACGACCCAATTATAACATTTCATAGCAAGAAATCAAGGAATAATACAGATTTTTCTGAAAAACTTATAAGCCTTCCCTGTTTTGAAAATGATGAAGAAAGAAATAATTTTTTATCGTTAATTGCAGCTAATATTGAAATTGTAAAACACAGTGAGGACGAAGAAAAATAAATATAGGTATAAAGAAAATTTTAAAACAGTATGTTAAAATACTAAATCTGCTTATGGGTTAAAACATAATTTATGGTTATCATTACATTATTAAAGATTTGTCACAAATTAACACAGAAACAGAGGATAGCTTTTTACTCTATTATTGAAATAAAAATAAATAGAAAAGTAATAAAATAGTAACAGTATTTTTTAACTGCTATTTTTTCGAAGACACGTGAAAAATACTCAGAAGTTACGTAGAATCCATAAATGCAACAAAAAAATGAGGGTTCCTATTTTAAAATGTGAATATATGGTATCTCAAAAAATGCGCGTTAAAAAATATAACATAGATATTCAAGAATTTTTTCTAGAATAATAACCCTCAAATTTTTATTGAATTGATTTCATACTTTATGTATACAGGTGTCCCACGTAATTGGTTCGTTAGAACTTTTTTAGGGTCCACTATTTGTATAGTTTTGAAATTCTGGTAGCATGGGTTGTTCATTCGGAACTTTCGATCTAAAATATTTTCGAGATCGCTGCCACTTCTGGTCTACCGGAAGTAGACCATAACTTCGTTATTTTAAATGGAATGCTAGAGTTTTTATTATAGTTTTTAATTGTACATAAAAAAATATGTTGACTATAAAAAAAACAATTAAAAGGTGTAGTAAAAACTGCAGCATTCCATTTAAAATAACGAGGTTATGGTCTACTTCCGGTAGACCGGAAGTGGCAGCTATCTTGAAAATATTTTAGATCGAAAGTTCCGAACGAACAACCCATGCTACCAAAATTTCAAACCTCTATGAATAGTGCAACCTTAAAAAGTTTTAACAATCCAGTTACGTGAGACACCCTGTATATATTATAGTATATAAGTATATATTACTTATTGTTAGGGTACATGAAATAAATGTCCCATGTTTTCGGAGTTACATTAGCTTAAACATCCAACCCACAACAAAACCTTCCTTTCGCTTTAATTTTCAAATATTCGTTTCAAAATCCTAAATTTTGTTTTAAGCACTGTTTATAGATGAAATAAATCCTAGCTAACCATTAAGGAGATATTATAATGGTATTAAACATTTTCAACTTCATTTAGTTGTAATTAGATTTTTGGCCAGATATTTATAACTTCCTAACACTGTGTCCTGTCCAAAAGTTTATTACATTCGCCATCAATACAAAATACATTTCAAATATCGGCGTTGGAATAATCTGCCCTGATGTCAATTACTTACACCCGTCGTCAAGTGTAACTAATGACAAGAATATTACAAACATAGACCAAAAACTGTCACAATTCCATAGCTTTCTAATAAAAAAACCTACATTTCGTGCATGTTTTGATAAACTTCCGAATATGAGAGAAACTACAATAAATAGGTAGAGGAATGTTTATAAATAATTTGTAGAGAATTAAATTACCTTTCCAATAGGCTAAAATAATATGGGGCGTTCCATTTAACATTTTCTACTTTGTCGCTATTGAATATGGAGAAACAGTAACTCAATTTTTGACCACCTGTATAAGATACTCAGTTACAACAAATCTATTTGACAGCATCTGAAGAGTAATTGTGCAAATTTAGAGCTCTTTTGAATGAACGTAGACTGAGATATGGGGTTTTAACGAGCATATTGAAATTTGCCAAAAAAAAGCTTCAAACCAAAATAACTCAAAAACAAAAAACGCTAGGTAACAATAACGTTTATCAAAGTCAACCTATCTTTTTACGTACAATTAAACGGCGTAACAAAAACTATAGCATTCCATTTCAAATAACTAAGTTATTTTCTACTTCCGGTGGACCGGAAGTGGCGGCTATCTTGAAAACATCATCATCAGACATTTCTTAAAATTGGCGTAAAAGTAAACTATTAATATTTGTTACTTATCATCGAGCGAACGATTCACAATACTATTATTATTATAGGTAGTATATTACTTTTCGTTATAACCAGTTTTTCAAAATTACTATCAGAGAGTGCATTCCTTCTCGGAGTGTTGACTATTGTGGCAAAGGAAAATAATCTCACTACAGTTTTAGAAGAGGGAATATGTTATATTTAAAAAACACTTTTTTACTAATGCATAACTATCTAGCATGTTTTCAACAGATGTTACATCTTCGTTTACAATATCTTTGGTTACTTGTGTAGGACTGGAAATCGTTTCTAAATCTTGATGATGTAGTTCACATTCTGCTATTAAAACTGCTTTAAATCTTCTTTACCTAATGCAGTTGTTGTCTCTACTATTGGAAACTAACGTAGCTTAAATTCTGGATGAGAAATTGCACCTATATAGTTATCTAGTAACGTTAGTAGTTTTTCAAATCTTTTGTCTATACCTTCAATTGCAGTATTCAACAGTATATTTTCACCACATTGTAATCTTTCTGCCTTTAATTTATTATGGAGGGAAATTATGCTAGGTAAAAGAGAAGCATAAAATATATTGGTCTCAGTTTGCAACAAATCTAATGTTTCTGCTAAGAGCTTAATAATTTCACAGTATTCTTCTAGGTGAAGAAATTCGATGTCGAGCTTCGATATATTGATCGTTATTGGTTGATTCCGGGCAAGTGTATTCCAAGTCAACAAAATTTTTGTTATAAGTATACAAGTACATCCAAGGGCATCTAGTCTAATTGTTCTGTACTACTCACAGATTGAATTGAAAAGTTTTGAGCACAAAATGTATCACTCACTTGGTATTTGCTTGTCCATATAAAGTGAATCATAGTTTGTGGTTATGGTGCAAGTTTTCACCACAGTTTTCGGGCTGTGGAGCTCCTAAAATCTGAAACATTCATGTTAAGTTGAGTGTAAGAAACCGTAAGAACGAAGTTTACGAAAAATCAGAAATCATCTGTGGTGCATTTAATCTTTTTTTAAATGTTTTGTTTTTCATCATTACGTCTCAATTCATTCTTGAGATACGGTATTTGAATTTCTATTCTTAAAATCTACAATAATCAAATATGCTTAGTTGGAGTTTAAAAATAACAACAACTATGTTTATGGAAAGTAAGAAATTATTGGTGGCACTTTGAATCTGTATTAAATTTGTTTTAAGATGCTATTAATTTCGTGATTATATCTCAAGTTGTTCTTGAGCTATGATATTTCAGTAGATGGAAACTAATTCACCAAACTACAACACCTCTTCTAATTGATGTACAGGGTGTCCCGTTAAGCGTACGGAGCGGCTGTATCTCTAGAACGGTAAGGCCAAGAGGTTTGGGAAAAAAATCCTTATAAGCAAAGTGACCAAGAGAAATAGCTGGAAATTATTTTGAAGTTCGTAATTCGACCGCTAGGGGGCGTAACTGCCATTGAGAAACATAAAGTTCCCGCTATCTCAGAAACTTAGACGATGAGCTATAACTTTGACAACATCATTTAATAGCTTGGATAATACCGCATCGCTTTTGTTTTGCGATATTTCTCATATCTGTCATAATAAGGGAGGGGGAGGCCAATGCGTTTTCATATGTTTACATTTTAATATCTCCTAGACCATTCAACCGATTTGAATGTTTTCGGTGTTGTTTGAAAGAGCATTTTATGCTCTTTTTAAAGATATTTTCAGTAAGACCGTCTGCTTTAAAACAAATGAGCTAGAGGACGTTATCTGCAGCGATTACATATTTTTGTGATTTTTGAAGAAAAGTTAAATGGAACGATACTATTTACTTCACAGACCCTTAGTCACCTTAAAATTTGCTAAATTTTAGTGAAAACCGCATCTCGATATCGCCACCCGTTCTCGAGTTATAGAAGAAAATGTTAAAAACTCGAGTGCCATCAATCGGATCCAGTTACCTCATCGAGAAAAACAAATCACATAACCATGGTAACTGTAAACATGTCATTTACTAACGCAGAAGCGTATGATAGAGCGTATGATGATTTATTTTCAATGTTTCGAATACGATGCAACTGCATGGCAAAAATGTGCAATGCAATTACGACAAAGAAAGACATTTTTCTCTAGAAGTGTTTTTAAGATTGACTTAGCGATTACGGAAAACTGGCAACGTGTAGCCCATTCAGACATCTCTATGAATTCGTAAATCATATTGGTGCGCAATGTGATCCCACATAATCTGGGAACTCCGAAAACAATTGTCCACAAGAGTTCTCAAGAGAATAATATCTCCACCACGTTGTTTTACATCAGGCCTTAACAGATACCGATTATGATAACAGACTGAACTATTACCATTGACTTTTAAATATGATTTGGGCAAATCCAAACCTTTTATCACAAATGCTATGGATGCATGAAGCATCTGTCCACAAGCTGATGTAAACTTGCATAATATGCATTCTTGGTTCGAGCAAAACCCACATTGCTTTCACCCCTTTATCTATTGGGTAGACTAAACGACCTGACTTTTCAAGAAAAACCAATAACCAGGGAAAATATGACAAAACACTAAATACCAGTAGAAACGTGTCCAGGGCCGAGACTTAAGCAGCGCTTTTTTTTCGTCGAAACTAGATTAAATAAATGCATCGAGGTTTATGGAAGGCATTTCGCACATTAGTGAGTTATTTTTGCCAAAAATTTAAGTTATTCTAAGTGTTTTGGTTTATTTTGTTTTATTATCATTGTTGATGTTTCATTGATCCGTTGGCTTTTCAACACGCCTCAAAAGTAGTTTTGAAGCAGTTCTAAGCTTGGATAAAGTGTGAAGGAAGGTTCTAGATAATAAAATTTTTGTTCTCTCTTATTTGTTTCCTAAGGTAACTTGATCCGATTAAGATATACGAATTTTTAACATTTTCTTTTATAATTCGAGAATGGATGGAGATATCGAGATGCGGTTTTCACTAATATTTAGCAAATTTTATGGTGATTAACGGTCTGTGAAGTAAATAGTACCGTTCCATTTAACTTTTTTTCAAAAATCACAAAAATATGTAACCGCTGCAGATAACGCCCTCTAGCTTATTTGTTTTAAACCTAGCGGTCTTTCTGAAAATATCTTTTAAAAGGGCATGAAATACTCTTTCAAACAAGATCAAAAATATTCTAATCGGTTGACTGGTCCAGGAGATATTAAAATGTAAACATTTGAAAACGCATTGGCCTCCCCCTCCCTCATTATGACAGATATGAAAAATATTGCAAAACAAAAGCGATGCGGTATTATCCAAGCTACTAAATGATGTTGTCAAAGTTATAGCTCATCGTCTAACTTTCTGAGATAGCAGGAATTTTATGTTTCTCTATGGCAGTTACGCCCCCTAGCGGTCGAATTACGAACTTCAAAATAATTTCCAGCTATTTCTCTTGCACACTTTGCTTATAACGATTTTTTTTCCAAACCTCTAGGCCTTACCGTTATTGAGATACAGCCGCTCCGTACGCTTAACGGGACACCCTGTACAACGTGGCGATTATGTTTTTTTGAAACATATCATATTTAAAAAGTACTTTTTGTAAGTAACAACTTCAGGCTATATTTTGATAATGTAGA